>ML365924.1:54179-127325 GCA_005239505.1 Nicotiana paniculata
CCCGCAATTGGAAACTGGGGCAGAATTTTAAGGAGGACCCTCCAAATTCTAAAGCGAGTTCAGCCAATCGCCGCACGAGCAACAGTCAGAATCGCTCACCCAGCCAACTGGGGCAGAATTTTGAGGACCCTCAAAATTCTGAAGCAAGTTCAGCCAATCGCCGCATGAGCAACAGTAAGAAGCACTCACCCAGCCAACTGGGGCAGAATTTTGAGGAGGACCCTCAAAATTCTGAAGCAAGTTCAGCCAATCGTCGTACGAGCAACAATCAGAGGCATCCATCCATCAAACTGGGGAAAAATTTTGAGGAGTGGCAGGAGAGGTTGCAATGTCTCGAACCACGTCCTGGTCGTCGATTCATCTAAAAGATTTTCAAAATTATATGTATAATACATTTTCACAAAATCATGCATGCTTATTCTTGAAACAGCTTGTTTAGAAAATGCTACCCTAATGATACAGATAGTATAATCAGATCAACCCGAATGAGTCAAGTAAAGCTAGCAGGGATACGAACTAACCATTCCCTTTAGAGAACTCACGATTTTTCTGTGAATGCAGGCACAAAGAACAAACATGCATGGAATTCTCAAGTTTCATCACGATCAAAATGCCAAAGTTCGATGTCCACACAAAAGGACGAACATGTTCAAAATCACAATACGATAAATCGTCATACTTGTCGTCATTTATTATCAAAACAAATAATGCCCCGCATTAGCAATACCCTCAATAATCGCAATGTCGCAATCTATCACCAGCTAAGAATTCCTACCGTCATTTATTTTTCTGCATAAGTCTACCTTTCTGCCTTCCGAGACTAAACGATGTTTCCATCTACATTCGCATCTTGCATAAGGCTACTTTTCTGCCTTTCGAGACTAAACGTTGTCTCCATCTGCATTGCATTCTTGCATAAGGCTACCTTTCTTCCTTCCAAGACTAAATGTTGTCTCCATATGCATTGCATTCTTGCATAAGGATACCTTTCTGCCTTCCGAGACTAAACATTGTCTCCATCTGATTGAATTCTTTCAGAAGGCTACCATTCTGCCTTCTGAGGTTAAGCTCTACCTCCATTTGCATTTGCATAAGGCTACCATTCTTCCTTACGAGGCTAAACGTGTCACGCCCCGAAATCCCACCATCGGGCCGTGATGGCGTCTCATGTTGAACCCGCTACACAAGCCAACATGTACAGTTAAACTAACATGATAAAATTGAATTAACAGAATAAGCTAAAAACAGTTCAAAACTTAACAGCGGAAATAAATATAGTTTCAAAACTAAGTAAAGAAAACATAATACAACGTCGCGATAATTTCCCAAAACCTGGAGTCAAAAACTCACGAACTGCCTATAAGAGTGCTAAATACAAAGTCTGAAAGGAAATACATGATTGTCTCTGAAAACTAGAGGAAAAGAAGACAGAAACGAATAACTAGGGATAGGAGAGACGCCAAGGCCCATGAACTCTAGCAGGTATACCTTGAAGCCTCTAGGATGAACTGAAAGACACCCCCACTAATGATGTCCACCGGGTCCGGCTGCGTAATCTGCACAACATAAAGAAGGGCAAGTGTAGCATCAGTACAACTGACCTCATGTACCAAGTAAATGTCGAGCCTAACCTCGACGAAGTAGTGACGAGGCTAGGACACGACAATAAAATGTACATGTGCAGTTCAATAGTATAGCATAAACTAAACAAGAATACAATTACGGGGAAGAACATGTTGGGGTAAGAGATAGCAAATATTGAATAACGGAAATGAAAACAACATTCTAAAATATCTTAAAATAATACGGGAATTGACAACACAAATTAAATGGTGAAAAAATACGACACGACATGTCCCCTCGTGTATAATAATATAAAATATGGAATGGAATGTCCCCTCGTGCATAAACAATATAAACATGGCACAGAATGTCCCCTCGTGCATAATAATATAAAATATGGCACGAGGGAACATTCCGTGCCATATTTTATATTATTATGCACGAGGGGACATTCTGTGCCATGTTTATATTGTTTATGCACGAGGGGACATTCTGTGCCATGTTTATATTGTTTATGCACGAGGGGACATTCTGTGCCATGTTTATATTGTTTATGCACGAGGGGACATTCTGTGCCATGTTTATATTGTTTATGCACGAGGGGACATTCTGTGCCATGTTTATATTGTTTATGCACGAGGGGACATTCTGTGCCATGTTTATATTGTTTATGCACGAGGGGACATTCTGTGCCATGTTTATATTGTTTATGCACGAGGGGACATTCTGTGCCATGTTTATATTGTTTATGCACGAGGGGACATTCTGTGCCATGTTTATATTGTTTATGCACGAGGGGACATTCTGTGCCATGTTTATATTGTTTATGCACGAGGGGACATTCTGTGCCATGTTTATATTGTTTATGCACGAGGGGACATTCTGTGCCATGTTTATATTGTTTATGCACGAGGGGACATTCTGTGCCATGTTTATATTGTTTATGCACGAGGGGACATTCTGTGCCATGTTTATATTGTTTATGCACGAGGGGACATTCTGTGCCATGTTTATATTGTTTATGCACGAGGGGACATTCTGTGCCATGTTTATATTGTTTATGCACGAGGGGACATTCTGTGCCATGTTTATATTGTTTATGCACGAGGGGACATTCTGTGCCATGTTTATATTGTTTATGCACGGAATGTCCCCTCGTGCATAATAATATAAAATATGGCACGGAATGTCCCCTCGTGCATAAACAATATAAAAATGGCACGAAATGTCCCCTCGTGCATAATAATATAAAATATGGCACGGAATGTCCCCTTGTGCATAAAAAATATAAACATGGCATGGAATGTCCCCTCGTGCATAATAATATAAAATACGGCACAGAATGTCCCCTCCTGCATAAACAATATAAACATGGCACGGAATGTCCCCTCGTGCATAATAATATAAAATATGGCACGGAATGTCCCCTCGTGCATAATAATATAAAATATGGCACGGAATGTTCCCTCGTGCATAATAATATAAAATCTGGCACAGCATCACCCTTTGTGCTTTTACACTCTTCCTCGCCAAAACAATGACAATATCAATGGCAAGGAATACATCATAGTGCAAATACAATTTAAAATCACCCGGCAAGGGGAAAGTATCAGTCAATATCGTAACGATTGCCCGTCAAGGGTCTCAGCTATAACCAATCATTTAAAATCTACCCTTTACAATTGGGTTCTCAATCAGACCAATACATCATGAGTTCATCAACCAGAGGTTTCAACAGTAATCAACTTCCAAGTAGAGACAATTGCATATTATAACGAACATGGAAGTAATAATAAGGTTTTTATCGAAAATAGACTCACGGGCATGCTTGACACACAATGCATAGGTACTCGTCACCTCACCTATGCATTGAACATGATAAACACTTAACACATAGCATGCAATACCTATTCCCTCACCAAAGTTAGGCAAGACACTTACCTCGGGTCCAAATTATAGCAAGCAACCCTCTAACACCGCCTTACTTTTAGAATTTAACTCTGAAATGGTATTATCTAGACATAATTAACTCAAGTATATCAATAATGATTCAATAATTCAATTCCATAGCCTAATTACCCATTTCCATGCATTCTTCCAAAAATAACAAAATTCGACCCCGGGCCCGCATGGTCTAAACATGAGGCTCGAACCAAAACCCGATCACCCCTACCCCCATGAGTTCAAATATATGATTTGTTTTGAAATCTGATCCCAAATTGAGGTTTAATTTCCCAAAGTCCCATAATCCCATATCACAGGGAAAAAATACCCTTCGCGTTCGCGGGCCCATGGCCGCGTTCGCGAAGGGTTGACAATCCTGACCTACGCAGTCACGAGCCTAGGGTCGCGTTTGCAAAGAACAACCTACTCAGCCCCCCAGACCCCCAGCCTAACTCTACTTGTTCGCACCCCTGGGGACGCGTTCGCGTAGAAGCACTGTCCAGTGCTCCGCGTTCGCGTCTCCCTTTACGCTTTCGCGTAGAGTAAAAACCCAGGCCAAGATGATTACCCTTCGCGTTCGCGGGCCCTTGGCCGCGTTCAGGAAGAGTAATACACCAGACACTAGCAAAACATCAAAAACACCAGATTTTTAACCCTTTGCACACCCCGTTAGCTACCCGAAGCTCACCCAAGCCCTCGGGTCTCCAAACCAAAAACACAGACGACTCCTAAATCATACTATGGACTTATTCAAGCATTTAAATCACCAAAATGTCCTTATGAACAAGGAATTAAACCTCAAATCTCCTAGAATTTTCTCAAAATTTCATAAGGCTTAATTATTCCAATTTTGATCTGAAACTCGTCATTTCAAGTCCGTTTTACACCAAATTCCACAGATAACTCACATAACATATATTCAACCTGTTCCGGGCTCCGGAACCATAATACGGGCCTGGCAACACAATTTTCACATCAAATTTCATTTTTCAAAAGTCTCTATTATTTTCAGAAAATAATTTTCTTTAAAAATTCATTTCTCGAGCTTGGGACCTCGGAATTCGATTCCGGGTATACACCCAGGTCCCATATTTTCCTATGGACCTTCCGAAATCGTAAAATCACGGGTCCGGGTCCGGGTCCGGGTCCGTTTACCAAAATGTTGACCAAAGTCAACTTTATTCCATTAATTATCATAAATTCAACACATTTCCACATAAAATCCTCCCGGCTACACGCACGAGCTATGCACGCATATCGAGGTGAGATTAACGGAGGCTTCGGGGCCTCGAAAGACAGTTTTCTGCTAAATTACACACGATGACCTTTTGGGTCATCACAATCTACACCTCTAAAAAAACCGTTCGTCCTCGAATGGACATAGAAAAGTACCTGAATCGAGGAAAAGGTGGGGATAACGGCTCCACATATCGGGCTCGGACTCCCAAGTAGCTGCCTCAATAGGCTGACCTATCCATTGAACACGAACCGAAGGATAACTCTTCAATCTCAACTGACGAACATGCCTGGCTAATATCGCTACTGGCTCCTCCTCATAAGACAAATCCTGGTCTAACTTGACACCGCTGAAGTCAAGTACATGAGATGGGTCTGAAATATACCTCTGGAGCATAGACACGTGAAATACTGGATGCACGACTGACAAACTAGGTGGTAAGGCAAGTCTGTAGGCCACCTCTCCTACCCTGTCCAGAATCTCAAATGGAAAAATGTACCTAGGGCTCAACTTTCCCTTTTTTCCGAATCACATCACACCCTTCATGGGCGATACCCGAAGAAAAACTCGGTCGCCTATCATAAATGCCAAATCTCGAACTCTACGATCCGCATAACTCTTCTTCCTGGACTGAGCTCTACGAAGTCTATCCTGTATGATCGTCACCTTGTCCAATGAATCTTGGACTAACTCAAAACCCAACAATCTAGCCTCTCTCGGCTCAAACCACCCGACTGGAGATCGACACCGTCTACCATACAACGCCTCGTGCGGAGCCATCTGAATGCTCAATGGATAGCTGTTATTATAGGGAAACTCAGATGAAGGCAGGAACTGGTCCCATGAACCACCAAAGTTAATAACACAATCTTGCAACATATCTTCCAAAAACTAAATAGTTCGCTCGGACTGCCCGTCCGTCTGAGGATGAAATGCGGTGCTCAAATCAATCTGGGTGCCTAACTTTCACTGAAATACTCTCCAGAAATGGTAGGTAAACTGAGTACCTCGGTCTGATATAATAGATATGGGCATACCATGCAGTCTAACAATCTCTCTCATATAGATCCTTGCCAACTTCTCTGTTGAATATTAAACTGATACTAGAATGAAGTGCGCTAACTTGGTCAGCCTATCCACAACGATCCATACTGCATCAAACGTTCTCTGAGTCCGTGGGAGTCCAACTACAAAGTCCATGGTGATACGCTCCCACTTCCACTCGGGAAGCTGAATCTGCTGCATCAAACCACCGGGTCTCTAGTGCTCGTACTTAATCTACTGACAATTCAAAAACCGAGCTACATAAGCTACAATATCCTTCTTCATTCTACGCCACCAATAATGTTGCCGCAAGTCTTGGTACATCTTTGCGGCGCACGGATGAATAGAATACCTGGAACTATGGGCCTCCTGTAGTATCAACACACGAATGCTATCGACATCGGGTACACAAATATGACCCTGCATCCTCAATACTCCCTCAGTATCAACCGTAACCTTCTTGGCATCCCCGTGCCTCACTCTATCTCAAAGAACACATAAATGGTGATAATCATACTACCTGGCCCGAATACGGTCATACAATGAAGAACGAGCCACGGTATGGGCCAAAACACTGCCAGTCTTAGAAACCTCCAATCTCACAAATCAGTTCGCTAACGCCTGAACATCCAAAGCAAGAGGTCGCTCTCCGACTGATAAATAAGAAAGACTACCCATACTAGCTGACTTTCGGCTCAAATAATCGGCCACCACATTGGCCTTCCCCGGATGATAAAGAATGGTAATATCATAATCCTTCAGCAACTCTAACCATCTCCTCTATCTCATGTGTAACTCTTTCTGTTTAAACAGATACTACAAGATCTTATGATCCGTGAACACCTCACATGTCACACCATACAAGTAATGCCTCCAAATCTTCGATGCATGCACAATAGCTGCTAACTCCAAGTCATGAACTGGATATACCTTCTCATGGACCTTCAAATGACGAGAAACATAGGCTACAACCTTGCCATCCTGCATCAACACTGCACCAAACCCAACCCGTGAAGCATCACAATACACGGTATACGATCCTGAACCAGTGGGAAAAACCAACACTGGTGTCGTGGTCAAGGCTGTCTTGAGCTTCTGAAAGCTCGCCTCGCACGCATCAGACCACCTGAACTGGGCACTCTTCTGAGTCAGCTTGGTCATCGGGGCTGCAATGGATGAAAAACCCTCCACAAACCAGCGATAATAACTTGCTAAGCCCAAGAAACTCCGGATCTCTGTAGCTGAGGTGTATCTAGGCCAATCTCTGACTGCTAAATCTTCTTGGGATCCACCTGAAAACCCTCTGACTATACCATATGGCCTAGAAAGGCAACTGAACTTAAGCAGAACTCACACTTGGAAAATTTGGCATACAACTGACTATCCCTCAGAGTCTGGAGGACGACTCTAAGGTGCTGCTCATGCTCCTCTCGGCTGCGAGAGTATACCAATATATCATCAATGAAAACAATCACGAATGAGTCCAAATACGGCCTGAACACTCGGTGCATCAACTTCATAAAAGCAACGGGGGCATTCGTCAGCCCAAATGACATCACCAAGAACTCATAATGCCCATAACGAGTGCAAAAATCTATCTTAGGGATACCAGACGCCCTAATCCTCATCTAATGGTAACCAGATCTCAAGTAATTCTTGGAAAACACTGAAGCACCCTGAAGCTGGTCGAATAAATCATCAATCCTCGGCAAAGTATACTTGTTCTTAATAGTAAACTTATTTAACTGCCGGTAGTCAATACACATCCTCATTGAGCAATCTCTCTTCTTGACACTGGAGCACCCCAAGGAGAGACACTAGGCCTAATGAAGCCTTTATCTAACAAATCATGCAATAGATCTTTCAACTCCTTCAACTCTGGCAGGGCCATACGATACGGCGGAGTAGAAATAGGCTAGGTGCCCTGAGCTAAATCAATACAAAAATCAATATCCCTGTCAGGTGGCATACCCGTGGAAACTCACGAACCACGGGCACCGACTCCAAGGAAGGAACCTCGGTGCTAGAACCACTACCATAGGCCAAAAAACCCTTTCCGACCACGCGCCGAGCCTTCATATAAGAAATAACTATACTAGAAGAATGACTAGGAGTTCCCTTCCACTCCAAACGAGGAACCCCTGGCAAAGCCAAGGTCACTGTCTTGGCATGACAGTCTAGAATAGCATAATAGGGGGATAACCAATCCATACCCAATATAATATCAAAGTCAACCATATCAAGAAGCAAAATATCAACCTGAGTCTCCAGACCACCAATAACTACTAAGCAAGCATGGTAGAAACATGCATAGCAGTACTCAAGGAATCACGTGGCATACTCAAATAAGGGGCAAAATAAGAAGACACATAGGAGAATGTAAGACCCGGATCAAATAACACCGAAGCCTCTCGGCCGCAAACTAAAACCTTACTTGTAATAATTGAATCAGAAGTCTCGGCATCGGGCATGGCAGGAAAAGCATAGCACCGGGGTTGAGGCCCTCCAATCTGATTATTTCTGGGTCGACCTACTGCGGACTGAACTCTACCTCTCATGGCATGTCCTCCACCTCTATGAGTTTGACCTCTACCTCTAGCACCCCGACCGCCACCCCTAGCTAACTGAGGGGGTGGGGGTGCGCCTGATGTGGGAGCCACGGGGACAAAACCTGGAAATTTGCCCCAAACCACCGCAAGTATAACAAGGCCTCTGCTGATGTGGTTGCTGACTCTGTAACTGTCCATGTCGACCTTAATAACCACCCTAGAAATTCTGAAGCGGCAGTGCACTGATAGGTGCTTGTGGTGCACGAATAGGAGATGGCGGTGCACTGTGGCTACCTGAAGTGCCGACTTATAGGGTCTGGTAGGATGACCTCTGCCTAAAAAATCCCTGCCCCCAGATGAGGCTCCACTGAAATGACCGAAATGACGGGGCCTCTTGTCAGCCCCCCGACCACCACCCTGTGACATAATCATCTCAATCCTCCTGGCCACATTGGCTGCATCCTGGAACGATATATCAGTACCTGACTCTCTATCCATCTGAATTTTGATGGGCTGGGCCAATCACTCCAAACCCTCTCCCGATCAGTGGGAACTATCATAAGAGCATGTCGGGCTAAAGTGATAAACCTGGTCTCGTACTGAGTGACTGACATAGATCCCTGCTGGAGACGCTCAAACTGCCTCCGAAGGTCCTCTCTCTGAGTAATGGGAAGGAACTTCCCCAAAAACACCTTTGAGAACTGATTCCAAGTCAAAGGTGTAGACCTAGCTGGTCTGGCTAAGCAATAGTCTCTCCTCCAACTCTTGGCTGCGCCAGATAACCAAAAAGTAGCGAAGTCAACCCCGTTGGACTCCACTAAGCCCATGTTCTGAAGAACCTCATGGAAGCTGTCCAAATAATCCTGGGGATCCTCTGATGGTGAACTAGTAAAAGTAGAAGTGAATAACTTAGTGAACATGTCCAGTCTCCACAAAGCATCCGCTGACATAGCTTCTTCCTCTGCTAACGGTGTTGTAATACCCGGTTGAGCTACTCCGGCTTGATGAGGTGCCGGAGTCTGAAACTGTGGAGCTAGCTGCTCTGGCGTGCGAGTGGCAGGATTCTAGGTACCTCCCCCAGCCTGAGAGACGGCTGGTGCAGTAGGAAGAAGACCCGCTTATGCTACACTCTCCATGAGTCCGACTGGTCGAACAAGAGCGTCCTGAAGCACTGGGGTAGCTATGATCCCCTCCGGGACCTGAGCTGGTCCAACTGAGACTGCCGGAACTGGGACCTCCTCGTCAGGCTAGACCTGAGGGTCCTCCACTAGGGCTGCTGCTCTAGGCTGATCCCGGCCCCGGCCTCGGCCTCTAGCATGGCCTCGTCCTCGACCTCAACCCCTCGTAGGAGCTGTAGTAGCAGTGTCGAGCTGCTGAGCGGAACCAAGGGAAACATGCGTCCTCCCCATCTACGAGAGGACATAATAGAAACTCAATCAGTACTCAGAATTCATATCGCACGACAGAGATGAAAAGAAATGTGGACTCATGCTAACTTTGCAGCCTCTGGGGGATAAATACAGACGTCTCCGTACCGATCCCTCAGACTCTACCAAGTTTGTTCGTGAGTTGTGAGACCTAAGCAACCTAGAGCTATGATACCAACTTGTCACGCCCCGAAATCCCACCATCGGGCCGTGATGGCGTCTAACGTTGAACCCGTTAGTCAAGCCAACGTGTACAGTTAAACTAACATGATAACATCAAATTAACATAATAAGCTAAAAACAGTTCACAACTTAACAGTGCAAATAAATTTAGTTTCAAAACTAAGTAAAGACAACATAATACAACGTCATGATAATTCCCGAAACCTGGAGTCACAAACTCACGAACTGTCTATAAGAGTGCTAAATACAAAGTCTGAAAGGAAATACATGACTGTCTCTGAAAACTAGAGGAAAACAAGACAGAAACGAAGAACTAGGGATAGGAGAGACGCCAAGGATCACGAACGCCAGCGGGTATACCTTGAAGCCTCTAGGATGAGCTGAAAGACACTCCAACTAATGATGTCCACCGGGTCCGGCTGCGTAATCTGCACAACATAAAGAAGTATAGGTGTAGCATCAGTACAACCGAACCCATGTACTGAGTAAGTGTCCAGCCTAACCTCGGCGAAGTAGTGACGAGGCTAGGACACGACCACAAAATGTACCTGTGCAATTCAATAGTATAGCAGAAACTAACCAAAAAAACAATTACGGGGATGAACATGCTGGGGGTAAGAGATAGAAAATACTGAAATAACGGAAACGAAAACAACAGTCTAAAATATCTAAAAATAATAACGGGAATTGACAACACAAATTAAATAGTGAAAAGATACGGCACGACATGTCCCCTCGTGCATAATAATATAAAATATGGCACGGTATGTCCCCTCGTGCATAAACAATATAAACATGGCACAGAATGTCCCCTCGTGCATAATAATATAAAATACGGCACGGAATGTCCCCTCGTGCATAAACAATATAAACATGGCACGAAATGTCCCCTCGTGCATAATAATATAGAATATGGCACGGAATGTTCCCTCGTGCATAATAATATAAAATATGGCACGGCATCACCCTTCGTGCTTTTACACTCTTCCTCACCAAAACAATGACAATACCAATGGAAATGAATACATCATAGTGGAAATACAATTCAAAATCATCCGGCAAGGGGAAGTATCAGTCAATATCGTAACGATTGCCCGGCTAGGGTCTTAGCTATAACCAATCATTTCAAATCTACCCTTTACAATTGGGTTCTCAATCGGAACAATACATCATGAGTTCATCAACCAGAGGTTTCAACATTAATCAACTTCCAAGTAGCGACAATTGCATATTATAACGAACATGGAAGTAATAATAAGGTTTTTATCGAAAATAGACTCACGCGCATGCTTGACACACAATGCATAGGTACTCGTAACCTCATCTATGCATTGAACATGATAAACACTTAACACATAGCATACAATACCTATTCCCTCACCAAAGTTAGGCAAGACACTTACCTCGGGTCCAAAATATAGCAATCAACCCTCTAACACCGCATTTTCCTTTAGAATTAAACTCCGAAATGGTATTATCTAGACATAATTAACTCAAGTATATCAATAATGATTCAATAATTCAATTCCATATCTTAATTACCCATTTCCACGCATTCTTCAAAAAATAACAAAATTCGACCCCGGGCCCACTTGGTCTAAACATGAGGTTCGGACCAAAACCCGATCATCCATACCCCCACGTGTTCAAATATAGGATTTGTTCTTAAATCCGACCCCAAATTGAGGTTGAATTTCCCAAAGTCCCATAATCCCTAACTCTACACAAATCCCCTAATTTCTACTTGTTTTCATGATTCTAGGCCTAGATGCTAGTGTTGATGAAGGAAAAATGGAAGAAATTGGAGTTGAAGTCACTTACCCAAGTGGTTATGTAGGAGAATTAGCTTGGATGTCGTCAATGGGGGTTTGAGGAAGAAGAGAATGATGGAAATGAGAAAATCCCAAAATGCATTCTGTTTTTAAGCTATTAAAAATCACTAGGAAAAAATACCCTTCGCATTTGTGGGCCCATGGCCGCGTTCGCGTGACAGTCCTAACCTACGCGTACGCAATCCTAGGGCCACGTTCGCGAAGAACAACCTACCCAGCCGCTCAGACCCCCAGCCTAACACTACGTGTCCGCACCCCTGGGGACGCATTTGCGTAGAAGCACTGTTCAGTGCTCCGCGTTCCCGTCTCCCTCTACGCATTCGCGTAGATTAAAAACCCAGGCCAAGATGATTACCCTTCGTGTTCGCAGGCCCTTGGCTGCGTTCGCGAAGAGTATTACACCAGACACCAGCAAAACATCAAAGACACCAGATTTTTTACCCTTTACACACCCCGTTAGCTACCCGAAGCTCACCTGAGCCCTCGGATCTCCAAACCAAAAACACACACGACTCCCAAATCATCATACGGACTTATTCAAGCATTTAAATCACTAAAATATCATGAAGAACAAGAAATTAAACCTCAAATCTCCTAGAATTTTCCCAAAACTTCATAAAGCTTAATTATTCCGATTTTGATCCGAAACTCGTCATTTCAAGTTTGTTTTATACCAAATTTCACAGATAACTCACATAACATATATTCAACCTGTTCCGGGCTCTAGAACTATAATAAAGGGCCCAGCAACACAATTTTCACATCAAATTTCATTTTTCAAAAGTCTCTATTATTTTCAGAAAACAATTTTCTTTACAAATTCATTTCTCAGGATTGGGACCTGGGAATTCGATTCCGGGAATACACTCAGGTCCCATATTTTTCTACGGCCCCTCCGGGACCGTCAAATCACAGGTCCGGGTCCGTTTACCAAAAATATTGACCAAAGTCAACTTTATTCCATTAATTATCATAAATTCAACAGTTCAACACATTTCCACATAAAAGCTTCCCGGCTACACGCCCGGGCTATGAACGCATATCGAGGTTAGATTAACGGAGGCTTTCGGGGCCTCAAAACATAGTTTTCTACTAAATTACAAAATATCACCTTTTGGGTCATCACAAAACGCTACCTCTAATTTACTTTTCAAAAGCAACCACTGATGTATCAAGAATTATTTATTTCGCTTTCATTTCGGGCTAAGCTATGCCCCTTTAATTCTCAAGACTAAGATTTGTCTTGTTTGCATCATACTATTGCATCTTCATTGGCTGAAACATCGCCAACCTATCCAAAGGCTTCATCATTCGGAGGCACCATCTTCATAGCCCGAGAACACCATGTCATGGCCTAAGGATCTCTTTTATCATTTTGCATATCATTATTCAAAGGCGTCATGGTTCGGGGGAACCATCCTCATGGTCGTAGAACATCATTTCATAGCCTGCATCAAGCAATTCATGGCCCAGAACATCATGGTCTAAAGGACGTCATCCTTAACTGTTCAAAGACAGCATTCATGGTCTAACGGGAATTTGCATCATGTTTAAATTATGCACATTATATGCTCGTATTGTTCATTTGCAGGTAATCCGGCAAGAAACAACTATCCTGGTAGGAGCGGTCCCGCTCCAGTTCTCCTAACTATTCCCGCAAGCCGCTTGTTCACCTAAGCCCATATGTTGAGTTCGTTCTTGTACAACTTCATCGATATACTTCGCCGATGACTCCTGAACTACATACGGCCTGATTCCTGTAAGACTAGGGATATGTAGGAAACTTAGAAACCAGGGTTCGGCCTAAATCTCTTCAAACATTTTTTCTCGGTCAAAATTGGCCATCATATCTTTACCCGACAACTCTTTCATCCTTCCCGGATAAAGAGGAGCAGTTCTTGATACCCAATTTTTCCCAAACTATTTTTAAACTTGCATATATACATTCAAAATCAAGTTCCATAACAATTGGTATTTTTTCATAATTTTCTCATATTTTTATTCATTTATTTCTAATTTATCCAGTATTTTATCTCTAATAATTAATTATAAATTGCATTAAAAATTATTTCAAAGGAATTTCTTGACTTGATACGTTATTTTTGGTCTTGTTAAGATCAAATTATTTCACAATTGGTCAAATTGGAACTTTTTGGTTATAATTGCAATAATTTTGCAATTATAGCCTAACCATATGTTTTATGATATTGATATCCAATAATTAGTCATTTATATTTTTTAAATACTGATTAACCATTTTTATTTAAATTCTTAATCATCAATTTCATTTTGTAATTATTAGTTATTTTTTAGTTAATTTTAATTGAGCATTTAACATTTTAATTGAGTATTTAACAACTAGCCATTTTTTATTTAAATTCTGGCCCCCAAATAAATCTGATCCCTACCCAATTGAACGACCAAATCACCTAGCCCAGACCTAAAATTCTACCCATCCCAACCCCTTGATCAATCTGAGACGTTGATTAATTTAAATCAACGGCCCAGATTAATACTTACCTAAATTAGACCCTAACGACCTCCCCTCTGTCTCTCATTTTCCCCCCTCTCACACTCTCTCTTTATCTCTATAGTTCTCTCTAGAGACCTATAGCCTCTCCACCTCCGATGAGGTCCTTTCATCTTCTCCGGAAGCCATGCAGTCCTCACCATCCTCAGGCCTCTCATGGCTCCTTCTTGCTAGTGTTGTTGTCTCTAAGGTCATCAAGAGACTAGGGTTCACTCCCTCACACCTTTGTCCTGTCTCAGGCCTTCATAGCTCGATCTCCAGTAAGATTTCCCTACTTTTCGGCTAGATCTGGTGGTTTCTATGCCGACTCTCCTCTCTCTGGGTTCTCTCTTTGAAACCCTAACTTCTAAACTTCCGATTCTTTTAGATCTATAACAGATCTATAGGTATTATGAGGTTTTCATGTGTTTTCTTTAAATATTCTCCTATTTCTCGAACGATTCTTCATTTTTACAAAACTAGGGTTTCTTGAAAACCTTTTTATTCAAAACGTTTTCTGATTTTTAGTTCTTATCCTCTGATTCTTATGTGTTTTAATCGATTATGTTGAGTGTTTCCTCAAACCCTAATTAGTTTATGTTGAAACTCCTAATCTTGACACCATGTTTGAATTCTGAGTCAATCCATGTTATTTGATACATGACTTTGTTCTGTACTTTGATCCATATGATTTCTCCTTCATTTAATTTGAATGGCTTATGATTTTGCTCTTATGTGCTTCTATGAGGGTTTCAGATTCAAATCTTGACTGATTTTTATGTGTTATACTTAGCCTATCTGTCATGGAAAACCTATGTTATTTTCCTTAAAAGGAGTATTATTTTTTATTCTTTGATTCCCTGATTTGCTATGGCAATACCTATATGCTGATTTCTGGTTGTTTCCCTATTTTTATAGCGCTTAATTATTTCTTGCCTTGTTTGTAACTAACTGTGGAACTTGATGATTCTTACTTCTTGTCTTTATGTATTAAACCCTAATCACATATCCCGTACTTAAGTTATTTGATTCTTTTCTTAATTATCTGCCCTGCTTTTTACCATTAGCTGGTTAATTACTCCCTTAATTGAGGGAAGACTTGTTGATTCTTACTTCTTACTCTTATGTATTTAACCCTAATCACCTATCTCGTACTTAAACTATTTTGATTCTTTCTTTAATTATCTGCCCTGTTCCTTACCGTTAACTGGTTAATTACTCCCTTGATTAAGGGAAGACTTGTTGATTTTTTGAGTGGCTGATTCTGTGGCTTCCGTAATTGTTGATGATTGATTTCATTTACTCTCTTTTACTCTGATCTCAACTATTATATATAGTCTCCTCTATTCTCACTTCTAAAGACATGAACACATACATTATTCAAACCCTTTCTTACTCACATACATATTCTCTATTGTTCTTCTCTTGATTACTTGCTACTATTACCAGTCGGCTGCAACCCAAGACTAGTTTTCCATTTGCTTATTCTTCATTCTGCACTTTCTATCCTCCAACTGGTATGTCTTCAATTTATGTTTAAAGCTTCAAAACAATATGTCTCTTTGGGTATTTCGATTCATCTTGTTCTTAATCTGCTTCTACTTATGGTTTAGTTGTTCTACTTGCAATTAGTCTGTATGCTATGCTCGACATGTTACTACCTCCCCCCTCCCCTGCATGTTTCAACATGATTCTGCTTGACTTATGTCTTCTTCAATTCCTAGTATACTACAACATGCACCACATGTTACTTAGTCTATATGCTATACCCTGGACCTCTTCTTAAACCTATGTGCAACTATGTTTATCATGTGTTGTCCTCTTTGGTACTCCCTCAATCTGTTTCTATTAAATTCTTGGCATGAACTCTTTGTGGACAACTGTGTTTGTGACTGTTTAGGTTCTATACCAGTCTGTGATACTCTAGTACTTCTCTAATGATAGCTAGTATCCAAATTTGTTCTATGTATGGCCTATATGTCCCCAACCCCTGCTTCCTTGTATGTGGTTGTCTCTCTATATTCTGTGTATAGTTTGGTGCTGGTTGATTGTTGTATCTCCCGTTCTTTTCAAAAAAATTGTTTTCTTAAACTACTCATTTACTGATATGTAAATACATTTCAAATAAACCATCTTTTAGAGGTGTTCTTTTAACTCTAACTCTTTTTCAAATCATCTCTTGCACTTCACTTTATTCTTAGACCATAAGTTCTGCCCCCTCACTGTGAGCACTGCTTTGGGACCCCCTGAGCTCCCTCTGAACTCTGACATACTGAGGCTGGCACTCCCACATTATACATGTTCAATTCTTGGTTACTAAGTCTGGGTGTGAGCATTTCCCAGCAGCCCTTGAGGTCCTTAGGGAATTTTAACACACTTGGATTATGTAAAGGCTGTGAAATACCTATGGCAATGATGTTTGGAGGAATTGGGCCTATCTGTAGGCTCCCTATAGAATAGCTTCTTATTTTATCTATTTCAATTATGTAATTCATGATCCATGGTCTGTAATAACTTATTATAAATGACTCTTAGGGATGGATAGTAAAAAGGGGAAAGGGGTAACTGTGCATGCTATAGATATAAAGGGTAGAAACCATGCTATCAGGCTTACAATTCCTATGTGTGCAATAGAAATCATGCTTAGGACTGATGTGTGCAAAGCATGCCATGCATTAGAAATCATGCTCTTTACGATTTTATAAACCTGTTTTTCAGCACTTTACTTCCATACTGTTATGTCACTTAGAAACATCATGTTCAGTAATAACAATGAAAATGCTGCTATGTGACTATGTTCGTGCATTCTGATAAATGTAATCCAAATCCTGTCCTAAACGAGTGTTAACAAATCTGCAATACTTTGCCATGTTATACGTAGAGACCACGTTCTAGGTAAACAACTAATAAACAGGTCACTTTCATACTTGCTGCATATTTTGAAAACATGGTCAACTACTGTAACTGCATACATTTAGAAAATCCTGCCTAGGAATTTTGCGTACAAACCATGTTGTATCTCTATATGTGCATATTAGACATCATGTTTTTTTAGGATCTCATTCAACACCTAGTTTAACTACTGATGCATGAGAAGGGCCTAACAAACAGTCACCCCTATGTTTTCATAACTGGTATTGATTCTCCATTTTTCTAAGTACAGCATGTTTAGGCAACACAACTCAAACAGTTTCTTCAATAATCTGGGTAACTACTAAGCTTTATTCCCACGCCTAGGCAAGCCTTAGGTGGTTGAATCATTAAACTAAAATCTTATTTTCCTTGTATATGTTGCTCAATGCTTAACAGGTTCTTTTAATCAGTAAGCAAAACTGATTAGGGCTTTCTCAGTAATAAAACAAACATGCATGTCTGTTGATCTTCTGAACTCACTTAGACACCATGTCTTAGGATTCTGAACTTAACTACTGCCCTTAACTGTGTTTGAGTCGTGCCGTTTATTTGCTTTATTTGTGGAGGTAAATTTGAGCCTTTACTTGCCTTTATGGGTTACCTTTTTATTGCAGTCCTATATGCTTTTGTCTGTCGCTCTAGAATTTTACCTTTAAAACCTGAGGGTCTGCCTAGTACCTCTCTCTTAGGATAGTAGTACTAACCTCCTCTGGTACTGATAGGAAAGGACGGGTAAAAGCACGCAATAGAGTTCGTGATCAATACGCGCTTTAACTATCTTCACGGGGTGGAAAGGGGTAGATTATGGATATGATGACCGATACGCTAATACCACGTGTAGCCCCTCATTGAGGAGTGTCATACCGGGTATTGCATTGATGTGATCCATATTATTACAAACCTAGGATATCTTTTACTTTAAATGTTTAGATTCTAACCTTTTTTTAAAAAAAAAACTTAGCCTTTTCTATAACTGTTTTCAAACACATCCATGCTTAAAATTTAAATCCCCTCTTATTTGAGCCATTATTTGTTTGTATGCTAAACCGTACAAATTCACAAAAGCTATTTGGCCGGGAACCACACTTGTGGATCCTGAGGGGTGCCTAACACCTTCCTCTTGGGATAATTTCAAGCCCTTGCCCTATCTCTGGTTAACAACGTAGTTGTAAATGAACCCCCTTAGTTTCCCTAACGTGCCTTTAAAATTGTTAGGTGGCGACTCTCAAAAAATGCAAACCCCTTTCGAAAAAGGAAAGAGTTGCCTCAACCCAAATGTCCCGAACCCCGATCTCCGCGAGGGAAAGAGGGGGGCACGACACTCGTCACTACTTCACTGAGGTTAGTCTTGATACTTACTGGGCACCATTTTGGTGTTCTCATACTACACTTCTGCACATTTTGTGTAGATCCAGGTTTTGATCATTAGTAGTTGTGTGGATCTTTGTCGAGGAGACTCAAGGTAAACCTTCTGCTACGTTCGTAGGCTTCGGAGTCACCTTCTTACCTTTTATTCAAACCGTTTTTACTCATTTAAAAATAGTTGTATTTAGAAGCTGTAGCAACTCTGTAGAGCTTATGACTTGTACCACCAGTTTTGGCAAATTGTAAATTCTATATAGATTTCTATACCGAGACTGTTAGATTTCCTTTATTATTGTTGTTATTCAGTAAATGTTAGGCTTAACTTGTCCCTAAGAATATGTGATATCACGATACCTAATGAAGGAAAATAGGTTTGTGACAAGCTGGTATCATAGCTCTAAGTTCATAGGTGCTACGAGTCATAAGCAAGTTTAGTAGAGTCTTGCGGATCAGTACAGAGACGTCTGCACTTATCTTCAAGAGGTTACGAAACTATTAGGAAAATTTCACTTCCTTCATTCCTATCGTACGAGTTCATTGATCTTGATGTTTGAAATTAAATACTTCATTCTCTCACAAATGGTGAGGACACGAGTTGCGGTTCCTGATGATGTTACCCCCGGAGAATATGCCACCAGGATCAGAGGTAGAGGCCGATGAGGAGCACGAGCCATAGGTACGGCACCTACCAAAGCAGCAGTTGGGGAGCCGCCAGTAGTTCTAATTGGGGGAAAGGTACCAGAGCGCCTTTTGTTACCCCCGGACTTCAGGAGACTTAAGAACAATTTCCTTAGCATGTTTGGTACATTGGCTCAGGCGACTTTATTTCCGGTCGCACCAGTTACTTCACAGACCACGGGAGAAGCCTAGACTATCGCAGCCTATACTCCATATCAGCGAGTTGACGTTGGTCAGGTTCCAGATGTCATGGTGACACAACATGTGGTTCAGAGCAGCAGCATCCGAGGAAGGGAAACTTAGATTTGCAAGTTTTAATAGATATAACCCTCCTACATTCAGTAGTCTGTCTTCCGATGATGCCAGGGTTTCTTGGAGAAGTGTCACTACATTCTTCGTACTATGGGTGTTGTGAAGGCGAGTAGGGCTGATTTTGTTACGTTTCAGCTCAAGGAAAGGCTTATCACTGGTGGCGAGCATATGCGTTGGGTAGTCCGGCCGAGTCACCGTCGCATACATGGGTTCAGTTTTCAGAGATGTTCTTGAGAGGGTTTGTACCTCAGTCCTTTCGAGATGCATGACGTGCAGAGTTTGAACAGCTACACAAGGGCACTATGTCAGTATTAGAGTATGCCGTCAGATTCAATGATTTGGCCAGGCATGCACCTTCCTTTGTCGCTTCAGTTAGAGGGCAAGTCTGTAGATTCATTGAGGGACTCATGCAGGATATTCGGTTTAGCATGGCTTGAGAGTTGGAGTCATATGTTTCATTATAGGGATCGTTCGTTGGTGAGAGGGCATGTGGGACTGGGAGCGAGAGGACATACGAGATCAGGAGAGAGAGTATAGGGAGGTGAGGAGGCCTCATATACCGGAGAGGTCAACTGGTCCTTATTTTTGAGGCAGGGTACGACATGAGAGAAGTGTTGTGGTTCATCCAGTTCAGTTTGCACTTCCAGCATCACGTAGTGTCTCAGGTCCTCATGGATCTCAGAGTACTCGTACTGCATAGTTTCCATAGCTACGACATCAGAGAGGTTGCTTTGATTGTGGAGATACCAGCCACATGGTGAGAGATTGTCCTAAACTTCGGACATGTGTGTCACAACCAAGTATTCAGGCGAGTAGAGGGCGCCCAAGAGGGGGAGGCCCGACCCATTGATGTGTTTCATAGGGTGGAGGCCGTTACGCAAGGTGATGTCATATAGGTTGATTTGTTACATAGGGGCACCATTTATATTTTGTTTTGGTTCTGCTTATCAGGACGAGTTCCCTTAGTTGTTGTTTCACTAGTGGGTGAGTTCCATGATTTGCACTCTGTTTACGTGTTTTCCCTTGTTGGGAGATTCTATGAGTGGTAGCCATTTTTATTGTTGTTATTATTCATCATTGAGGGTGGTGAGATTATAAGTGAGTCTTTGTTGTTCATTATGGTAGGTTTTTGTGTGATTTCCTAAGTATTCTTGGTTACAATTTGTGATTTGGTATCTTACGAGGTGAGTCAGTGAGTGTTGTGATTTATTTGTAAATGTGAGTTAGTGGAGGATTTCAATTGGTATGATATATTTTCTTTAAGTGATTTAGAGTTCAAGGCGAGACCTTCGTTATCTCTTGTGATTCGATATGTTTGAACCGGGCTGAGTACACGAGTGGAAGTTATATTAGGATGGGATCCTTGTTATTTGTTCATAGCTTTAGTTCTTTCCTTGTTATATTGTTTTTGTAGGTTAGTATTGATAGAAATTTATGCCTGTTGAGCCTGTTTGGTAGTTCCCTTATGTGTTTCTCTTTTCATATTCAGCCATTTTTCTTCTACGCTTCTTGAGGTTTAGCTTACGGGGTATGTGCCCAGTGGTGTTAGTTGTGGCTTGGTGATTCGGGTGTCTAATTATGAGGTCTTGGTTGTTCTTGCATCATCATCACTGTTGTGGAGGTTTGAAATAGAGTTCTATCAGATATGAGGCTAATTGCAGTGCTGGAAACAATTATGATCAGAAGTGTTATTATAAGCTTATGTGTGGTGTGTTATATTGTGTGGTTGTATCTTTTGGGTGTAGACATGAGTTGTTGCAGATGGTTGAGACTGATACCGGATATGGATTTAGAATCGAGTCTTTTGGAAATGAATATAAGGTGAGAATTAGAGGTATGGGGCTTATCGGTGGCGGTAGAAAGGCTAAACTGCAGTTAAGATGGTGTCTTTAGGCTTATGTAGATTGGGGTGACGTGGGGTCGTCCGCTGGTGTTTGTTGGAAGTGTGAATTCAGTGATTTGAAGACTTCGAGGTAATCCTTGGCACGTTCGAGGATGAACGTTTGTTTCAATAAGGGGAGGATGTAACGACCCGGCCAATCGTTTTGAGAATTTAAGTTCTGTTCGGCGGCATGATCCTTGAGCAGCTTTATATTATGTATATCGACCTGCGTGTATGGTTGAATTCAGTTACCAGATGATTCATAGCCAAATCGAAAAAAGGATCCAAGTTTCTGAAGCTTAAGCAGCAAGAGTTGATCGAAATTTGACTTTTGTATAAACAGCTCCAAAATGAGTTTTAGATGATTTCAACAGCTTCTTATGGTGATTTTGGATTTAGGCGTGTCTCCGAAATTGGATTCGGAGGTCCGTATGGTTATTTGACGCATTTCGGTGAGAAAAGTTGAAGTTTGGAATGTGGAGAGGTTTGACCAATAACAGACTTTGGTGATACTAGGATCGGAATGAAATTTCGAGAGATGGAACAACTCTGTTATGTCAATTGGGACTTGTCTACAAAATTTGGCGCCATTCCGGGTTGAATTGATAGGGTTCGACACGAGTTTTAGAAGTTGGAAGATTTGAAAGTTCATAAGATCGATTCATGGTGCGATTTGTAGTTTCTTATTTGTTTGATGTTGTTTGGGGCATCGATCGAGTCTATGTTAGGTTATTGAACTTACTGGTATGTTCGGACGAGGTCCCGAGGGTCTCGGGTGAGTTTCAGATAGGTTTGGGTTGTGTTGCGCTCATTTTTTATGTTTCAAAGTTGGTTCTTCAAGAATAAATAGTACCACATTAATATGATGTTTCGACGTTGTAATTACAGAGCTATAGCAAAAAGATTCGTCGAATTTGGACATCGTATGAGGAAGCTATGCTAATTTTAGTGTCGGAGAAGAGAGTTGGTGCTGGTGTTGGTGCTCCGCAGACGCGAAGTTGGGTCCGTATCTGCGGAGCCACGGGTGCGAAAAATGGTCCGCAAAAGCAGAGATGACAGCTGGAAATGCAAAAGTGCGGATATTTATGTCGCAAGTGCGAAAATCCTTGAGTATATAAAAACTAGACCGCGTCATTTTACTATTTTGAGCATATCTTACGATCTAGAGCTCCGATTGAGGTGATTTTCGCGGAGTTCTTCTCGTCTTTTCAGGGGGTCAGTATCTATGTATATTTTTTGTATTCTTATTTGGTTACAGAAGTTCTTTTTTAATTTAATCCATATTTTGATTGTAGAATTGGTGGTTTTTATCCAAAACATTTCTGAAGAGATTATTTGGGCTTGACCATCGATTTGGTATTGGAATTTGATGAAATTAGTATGGTTGGACTCGTAATTGAATGGGTGTTCGGATTTTGTAAATTTTCTCAGGTTCTGAAGTGCGGGCCCGGGGTCGACTTTTGGGCCGATTTCTAGGTTTTTGTAAAGATTGAGACTTTATGATCCGGAATAGTTTCATATGAGTTTTATTTGTGTTTTGAAGTTATTTCGATTAGATTTGAGTAGCCCGGAGGTCTTTTCACCCGAGGAGTTCATTTTAGAGTACCGGGTTATCTTCTTTGAGGTATGTATCTTGCCTAACCTTGTGGGGGGGAACTACCCCTTAGGATTTGAGTCTTTTATGTTGATTGTAGTCCATGTACGCGAGATGATGATTGTTTGCTCGGCCTTATTTCTGGGAAGTTGGCCCTTTAGCTATAACGACCCGACTGGTCATTTTGAGCTCTAGCACGTCATTCAGCAGTTTGAGGTCATGAGCAGCTTCGTTTCAGGTATTATGACTCGTAGGCGTGGTCGGAGTTGAAATTTGGTAAGTTCGGAGTCAGATTTGAAATAAATTCTCATTTCGGAAGCCTTAAGTTGGAAGAATCAACTAATATTGAAATTTGGAGTGAACGACCTCGGAATCAGGATTTGAAGGTTCCAACAGGTTTGTAAGATGATTTCGGACTTGGGCGTATGTCCGGGTCGGGTTTTGGATAATCCGGGAGCATTTCAGCATATATTGTGGAAGTTAACATTTTAGAAGGAATTTCATAAGTCTGGGTTGAAAGACATTTCAGTGATATTGATGTTTGTTTGGGATTTCGAGTTTGGGAATAGCTTCATATGGTGATTCTGGAGTTGAGAGTGTGATCAGAAGTGAATTCGGAGGTCCGTAGGTCATTTTGAAGTCATTTGGCTAAGATAGAAATTTGAAGGTTTTTGAGAAGTTAGACCGAGAGTTTGTCTTTTTGATATTAGGGTCGGATTCCAATTCCGGAAGTTGAAATAATTCAGTAATGTCGAATGTGACTTGTGTGCAAACTTTGAGGTCAATCGGACGTGATTTGATAGGTTTCGTCATGGAATGTGGAAGTTTCAAGTTCTAAAGTTCATTAAGCTTGAATTGGGGTGTGATTCATGATTTCGACGTTGTTTGATGTGATATGAGGCCTCGAGAGAGTTCGTATAATATTTTGGGACATGTTGGTATAATTGGTTAAGGTCCCGAGGGCCTCGGGTAGATTTTGGAAGGTTAACGAAATGAATTTCGGAAAAAAATAAAAGAAGAAAAACTGCTGCAATTTCTGCTGCAACTGGTGCATCATGGAGCTGAATTTGGAGGCATATATATATCAAAATCTATAAGGAATCGGAAAATTCAAAAAAAACTAAATTTCTAGTCCTCGTATTCTAGTTTCCATAAAGTTAGACCATTTATGATCTGAACATTTGATCAGAAAGTTGTGATCGATTGAAGATGGCTGGTGAAGCAGTTTCGATAGAATTTACTGATGCATGGAGCCGACTTTGGAAGCTCATATCTCAGAATATATAAAGAGTTATATGGTGTACAACCTATAAAATGAAAGATCTTCGGGTGTAGTTTCCTAATCTTCAAACCGTTTATCATTTGGATATTTCTACAAGGAGGTATGGGCTTTTTAATAGAAGGTGTACAGTAGGGGAAATTTATAATAAGATGTACAACCTGCACAGCGCAAGGTACAACTCGATGAAGCACCTAGGCAGATTGTTTTAGAAGTGAGTTTTGGCCCATTTATTTCATTACTTTCATTTGGCTTGGATGATTTTGGAGCGCTCAAGGAGGGATTTTTACCAAGCGACACTAGGTAACTGATTTCTTCCCATTTTTGAGTTAAATATGTGATTTTACATGGAAAATTAGTATAAATTTGGGATTTTTGGGGAAGAACTAGAATTTGGAATTTTGGACTTTTACCATGAATTTGAGCATGAAAATTAGAGTAAAATATATATTTGAGTTAGTAAAGTTATGGGTAGAATTTATCTTCGAGAAATTTCGAAATCCGGGCACGTGGCCTGAGGGCATTTTGGTCAACTTTTCGAGTGGAACAAGGAATTTAGATAAATTGAATTATCATAAGTATTAGAGTATATTTTCATTGTTTTTCCCGTTATTTGGCTAGTTTTGGGGCGTTGTGCATCAATTTGAGTTGTCATAAGGGCTTGGGGCCGGTTTTGGGATTTCGGAGCGAGGTAAGTCTCCTTTCTAACATTGTGAGGGGGAATTGTCCCCATAGGTTAACAGACTGAATATGTGCTACTATTTGCAGGGGCTACGTATGCACGAGGTTACGGGAGTCCGTGCGTAGCTACTAATATGATATTTTCGAGTAGCCTAGGACCCATTAGCATGCTTTACTTGTTGTACTTGTGATCTTGCCAATGAAATTTCATGTGATACTATCAAATTAGTAATTAAATACCTAAGAAGGATGGATTTTACTTTTCTTAATCATCTAGAAAGAGAATTTATTCTTCCTTGGATAATTGTGTTCCGAATAAATATATAATATTTGAAACCCTATCGAATTTGGCAAATAAATCTCCAGAAAAGATTTAAATACTATTTTTATGTTCATTTAAAAGAGAATTTTATCACTTTCTTGAATACCTAATTTCCTGATAAAAATGTGATGTATTTGTGTGAGTATGTGTATTTATGGGTACCTGAGTCATATGTATGATTCGGGAGCAGGATAACCTTATTATTTATGTATGACTGCATCGCATGATCGATTCGCGAGCGGACAAAATAGATGAATCTATGGTTCGAGCCATTCGACCCTTCGGTAGTGCACATTTTATTATTGTTGGTCCGCGCCGTTCGACTCTCGACATTTCTTGCGCGTGATAATTGCTGCGTGGGTTTTGTAACTTTTACCTGCTTAATGGCCTGTGAATTATAAATTTTCAACTGAAATGACGAAGATTTAAAGTGTTAAATGAGAAAGAAGTTGATATTTCTTATCCCTGATTTTATTAAATAGCCTATGATATTCATGCTTAATGTCTCACTTGATTATACTAAATTGAGCTCTAGAAATTGTTAAATTCGACCTCTCGTCACTACCTCTCTGAGGTTAGGCGGGATACTTACTGAGTACACGTTGTTTTCGTACTCATGCTACACTTGCTATGCATTTTTATTGCACAGGTACTTTCACAGCGATGTGGCTTACTTGGGGACTTAGGTGAGCTGCATCATCCGGAGACTACCCGAAACCGATAGAGTCTCCCTCATATTGTACTATACTTTAATTTCATTTTCCTTGTCCAACCTGTATTTCGGACAAGTATTGTAGTATCTGTAAAATTCTTAGGAATTTGCTCATGCACTTGTGTCACCAGGTTCTGGGATGTGTTTGGGATTCAATTTAATAAAATGGATTGTTTATCTGCCGTATTTATTTAACGAATTTTTATTCACTTCTTATGTCATAAAGTGAAAAGTAAGGATTTCAAAAATGTTAAGATAGGAATATAATTCACTAATTAATGATTGGCTTGCCTGCAAATTGGTGTCCGGCGCCATCACAACCTTAATGGATTTTGGGTCGTGACAATGTGGTATGAGATCACTAGGTTCCCTTAGATTTCACGAGTCATGAGCAAGTCTAGTAGAGTCTTGTGGATCGGTACGGAGACGTCTGTACTTATCTTCGAGAGGCTACAGGGCTGTTAGGAGTACTTCCCTTCTTGATTCCTCATTGTGTTATTTGATTCCTTTGAGACTTACTATATTTCTTCCTCCGTAATTTTATACATCACGAAATGCTTGCTATGAATCGTGGATTTGAGGAATGGAAAAGGTGCTACGGATATGGTGCGAGATGTTTTCCATGTGTAGTTGGTTGGGGTTGTTGTTGTTGCCCTGCAGAAGGATATTATGTTTTTCGGCTTAGTAGCTGTGTTTCTGAGAACTTTGAGGCTATGCTCATATTGTTATGAAGCTTACGATTGGTTATCGTGCGGTGTTGATATGATGGTAGAATTCTTGCCCATATGTCGGGGTAATGAATGACTTGAAGGGAGGTCTTCTTAAAGAGTAATTTTGAGATTTCAGTATCTTAGTTCTGGCCGAGGAAGGTCAATTAGACTATAAATGTTCAAGTCTAGGTGATGAAGTAGTAAGACTTGGTGTTTTCAAGTGAGGTGGAGTATTCACCTGTGATGTGATATCGTCGTCTTTGATCAAATGGAATGTGTTAAGTTCGTCGGTGCTATGGT
This sequence comes from Nicotiana paniculata, assembly GCA_005239505.1. Classification (NCBI taxonomy): domain Eukaryota; kingdom Viridiplantae; phylum Streptophyta; class Magnoliopsida; order Solanales; family Solanaceae; genus Nicotiana; species Nicotiana paniculata. The sequence continues at coordinate 81,216 of ML365924.1, forward strand.
TTCTTCGGTTGCATAGGGTCATAGTATTATGAAGAAGTACTGAATAAGCGGATATCAGAGACCGTGGTGTGTTGTGGCTCAGTATTGAATAAGTATTGCTAATGAAGGCAGCTCGAGAAGGATCATCTCGGCAATATTTAAAGTTGTGGTGATCTACTGGTTTAAGGACTACAAGGAATGATAGTGAATTGATGCAGCAATTGGGTAGCATACGATGAAGGAAGACATGTGATAAGTTTTAGGTGGCGGTTAAATTTCTAAAAGGCCAGGTGTAAGAAACGGAAGTCATGTAATTGCTTGAAGGAGTGAGTTTAACTAAAGTGGGAGAGGGTCACCGTAGCATATGAGTTCTGGGTAAGATAGATGCTCATCTTGAGGAGGAGTTTGAAGTAATTTGAGGATTTTAGTGGACGGTGATTGCGTCCCCGAGCTTAAATTGAAATGTTGATTATTTCAGCGGAAGGATTGGATACAACAGAGAAGAGTTGTTAAGAAATAAAAAGGATGCAATATGGCGGTGAATTTAAGATATTGTCGTGAATTTAATAGATGTTCATGAGGAGCGGACAGACTAGTAAAGTTGGTAAAGGAAGAAGGGCGTAGGATGGTTTATTGATGTCGTAGAGATAGTGCAGTGCAGCGTCGTTGGAAGGTGTCAGTTGGTAATTTCCACAGGTGGGTTATCTCATGTGATAAGGTTAGTGGTCATGTAGTTGGCAAGTTTCTGCGAGGAATTCTAGTGGCTATTTGGTGGGAGACTGAATACTTGAATGATTCTAGAGAATTTGAGTATTTGTGGGATGCTAACAGGAGAATTTAGAAGAAAGTAACGAATTGGTTGAGCAAGATCATGTCAGCTAAGGATGAAGGATTTCGGTGGGGTCCAGAATGATGCAAAGAGTAGCTTCAGGCTAAGTGGGAGAGTCCCACTGCCTGCGATTGGGTCGCAGGATTATCTTCCCATGCGGTTGTGGATTATCTGCGTATTGGAAAGATAGTACAACTAAGAGTAGAGGAGTAAAATGTTAATTGCGCATGAAATTCGATAAATGCGTGCAAAAGTTGGCCCTATTGGACCAGGGTTGGGCTTCGGAAGATTCAGAATTTATGCTTAAGGCATAGGCGAGTTGTAAGGGTAGTGACTTAGTTACGTGCTTCACTTAAGGGGTGTCCATATGCTAGAAGAGCCTTCGAGTTGATTGTATTTGAGGCCAAGTCAGAGTGGGTGACTCTCAATAGTGGCCCTAATGAATTTGAAAGTTAAGAATGTGTGTTTAAGGGTTTCAGGCAGAGCTATGATTAAGGAGCATGCCTTTGCAACGTGAATTTTGGGAAAGGGAAAATGGTTGGAGTAGTCTATGATATTTTTCAGCGTGCAGGATATTATTGGGGAAGTGAGACAAATAAACTTCGGATTGTAGAAAGATTATCAGGAGGGGTATATCAGTCAAGGTTATGAATTCCCACCAGGAGGGTATGAGAGGGTTCGTGGGGTTGAGACAGCATGGTCCCGTAAATCAAGGCCACTCGGGATGAGTGAGGAATGAGTTGGTTATGTGTCAAATGGGGTTGCAATTATTTTTAGGCAATTAAGGATGATTAAAATAAGATAGATTGGTTAGCCATGGTTAGAATGGCACATGTGCGACAGTGATCCGTTCCTTCGATGTGATTGAGTTATGCGTGTGATTTGTGCAGTGTGTGTGGGGCTTGTCGGCTGTCGTAATAGATTTTATTTGAAAGCCTTCAAGTATTATGGTTTGTCAAGTGTAGGTGGATCCCAGAAGGCATATGGTGGTATAGACTATTCCTTAAGGATTTGCCTATTTAGTATCAGAATTCGCTCGTGTGTTGTTATGGTTCTCTTGAATTGAGCTGAGAAAAAAAAGGGTTTCTATATGAAGGAGTGTTCACCCTATTAGTGGTTCAAGAGTTATGATGGAATTCCTGCGCTATCTCATATTGTCATGCAGGTGCAGTAAGCAGTATGTAATTGGAAGTAAGGATCAAGATTGCGGTTTGGTTTTAACAATGATTTCATGAGCTCGGGTGAGAAAGGAAAAGGGGATTTGAATGTTTAGGGTAAGATGGTGATGAATTCAGCATCACCTGAGATCGGTGTTTGGTGAAAGGGGTTTTGCATCCCGGTTATGGGTTCTTAATTTGTTTTACAGCGTTAGCGTGGCTGGCAGTATGGATGTGCAGACTTGTTATCTAGTATATGAGGTAGTGGAAGTGTGTTCCACGGGAAGACTGTATAAGTGGGACATGTAGTCACTTAATGGATTGAAAATTTAGACCAAGTATAAAGAAGTGTAATATTGCTTATTTGAGAGTTTATGCCTAGAAGGTGTCCAGTTCACTTTTGTTGCGGATTGTGGGGTGTAGTCTCGTCTATGATGGTTGTTATTGCGTGTTACAGGAATAATTGGGTTATTATGGACCCAGATAAGGCTATCAGCCTGGTTCAGTGCGAGTAGAATCGGGTTGAAGTGTGTAAATTAATTTAAAAAAGGATTATGGGCTCCACGTGGGTCAGATGTGTTCATTTTAGTATAGCGCTCCTCAAGGAGAGGTATTGGAATATTGGAAGTTGTTCCATCTTCTTCCATTTCATGTAATATTATGATTGTGTCGTGTAAGTTGCGAAACAGCTTGATAATTTCCTATGTGTTGAGTTTCCGCGTAGTTATGAGGTTGTGTGAGCAGGAGGGCTCTTGGGATTCAGAGTATATACATAACGCACCTCAGTTGTACTTAAATTTTGTAGCGTATGGCTCTATCAATCTCCCTAGGATGGTATTATGCACTTAGAATTCTTGTGACCAATATTTAGTAATTTTTAATAGTAAGCAATTCAGCTTCGTGTATATCTCCTTATGTGAATTTTATGATGGGATCGGGCGGCACGCCGCCACGGGTATGTTATTTGGATCGGGTTGCATGCCGCAATACTATGATGATGAGTACGATTTTCTATATTATATCTTTGTATTATTCGTTTTCCATTTTCTGAGGAAAGTTCATAATAGTTGTGTGAGCTGTTTAGTCCCTTCCTGAGTCATTTCCTTAGGTATCAGTTTCGAGTTGTGGCTTATTGGCACATTGTGGCATCGTGTGAGATTGTTGGTCATGTTTGGGGTGATTTGTCGCATGGGCGATTCATACTGGGTGAGACGAGATTATTGTATCGGGGATCAGTGCGATAAGATTATGTGAAGTACATTAAAGGACAATTACCATTATTTGGTTCGTAATGAGATGATGGTTTTAGTCAAGAGGAAATATTCAATGTTTGGTTAGCTTTGTAGTTGGTTAGAAATTTCTACACAAATTTAAGGAAAAATCCCGAATTGAGGTATGTATGGCTAACTTTAATCTTTGTAGAATCGTCACGCTATTATCCAAAAATTTGGTATGAGTTCCTTGCTTGATCATATTTGAATTGATTGTTCTAATGTGTTGAGGTGTAATATTATGTTCTCTGATTGTCTTAGTTGTTTACCATGTCACCATGTTACTCGAAATTGTGAAGTATGATTCTTTGTGCTTAACCTATCATGTGCACAATTCATCATATGTCGGAACTTATCGATATGAAGGGTAGTGCTGCTAAATGAATCAAAATAGTAACGAATTCAATTGTTAAATGTATCCAAGTGTCAAAGGCTATGTAAATAAATGATGGGAAGGAATGTGAATTGATTTAATTAAGTTAAATGGTTATGGCGTACATTATATGTCTCACTGTTTTTGTAAAGGTTATTGTGCTCCTTGATTTCACTTGGTTCTCCGGTTGATACGAACATATACTCTTGGTGATAGAAATTCTTGTGATTGAGTTGTTGCTTGTTGTTTCTTATTTAAACTATGTCCTATGGGATCGGGTTGCGTGCCGCAACAGGAGGAATAAGAATGGTATATAGAGAAGGAATAAAGGTGCAATGTGATTGTACAGTGGGTTCGGGTTGTGCACCGCAACAGGAAAAATAAGGGTGGTTTGTTGAGAAGGAATAAGGGGTGAAATATGATTGTACGGTGGGATCGGGTTGCGCGCCGCAACAGGAGGAAATTGGAATAAGAAATTGTGAGACTCTCATTTGTGTTCTCTGTATTTCTATGCAACATTGTTTGATTTCCATGACTGTCTTCTACTTGTGTACTGTTTAATTCTACTTAGAGTGAAGTTTGTTCATATATACTAGTACTATTCAATGGTACTAACGTCCCTTTTGTCGGGGGTGATACATCTTTTAAATGGATGTAGGTGGTTCTGTAGCAGGAAGCGCCGATCGTCGATAGTAGTACTTCACCTCCTCTCTTCAGCAGTTCTGGTGAGCCCCATTTCCTCTTGGGGCCGTGTGTAGTTACATGTTGATTTCTTTTGTATATGTTGTCTCTTTTGAGGTATAGCAAGGGCCTTGTCGCCGGCAGGTCTCTGTATATTTCTCAGAACTCTTAGAGGCTCCGTAGACACTTATGTGGGTTGTTTGTATAAATATATTTAGGGTAGTTGTTGGATTTAATCGTAATCGTGATTCCGTATCGTGAATATTATAATTAGTATGTATGTTTTGAAAGATCTAATGTTGGTAACGGAGAAAGAGGAAAATGGACTTAATGTTATGAATATATGCTTGTGATTTATCTCCTGCTAACTCATGTAAATAATGTATGCTATAAACACAGGGAGAAATGGGTCGGGTAAGAAAGGTTAAACATGCTTGATTGACCGGGTTCACTCGGTTAGGTGCCGGTCCCCTCCCTCGATTTGGGGGCATGACAAACTTGGTATCAAAGCCGAAGGTTTTAAAGTGTCCTAGGATGTCTCGGAGCCGTGTCTAGTAGAGCCCTTCTTATCGATGTGTTGTCAACCACATCTATAATTAGGCGGCTGCTTGGACATTTAGGAATTCCACCCTTCTTTGATACTCCAGACTGTGCAATAGAGCTCAAGATAGGGAGCTAATTTTCTCGCTAATTGTTATTCTCAAGATTAGCAATCTTGATACCATAATCCGCGAATTTGAAGCATGTAAGGAGGGACTGATCCTACCACTGAGTCCGAAGGAGATTGCCCAAAGGCTTGTTAGGAGAATGTATTGAGTCGTGGAGGGATTGGTAGAACCTATCGTTAAAGGGGAGTGCCCTTGTCCCTAGTGATGTCACTGCACCACCAAATCCTATATCGGTATGGTACCAACGTATGTTAGGGACGTGGATTCGAGGGGCATCGATTAAGTCGTCTCCCTATCAACTTAAAGTCGTTGAGTCAGTCACTCCTTGGTGCATCCTCATAAGAAACAACCAGATTCTACTCATTGTGTATGTACGTCCGTAGTGGGTGGGAATTTCTCATAAACATGGTCTTGATAAGACACTGAATCACAAAACATTGCATGCATCTACTCTTTGAACGATATCCGTCATTTCATGAATCCACTCTACCACAAATTCTCTTACAAGAAATCTCTTATGACATTGAGCTCTTTAATCATGTCCTTGAATGGAGTTGTAACTATAGAATTACTACTTCCCTCATGCCTTCCCAAACTCTCAACAAGGGACTATGTCCGAAGAATTTCTTATCGAATGAAGGGATGAACAATTATCATATATTGGCACAAAAACAAAAGAAATATTTTCTCAACCCTTTATACTCTTCTATAATTCAAAAGCCTGGCCCATTTTTCTTCGAGTTTCTGCTTCAATCTTAATGTTGACATAGTATCATAGTGAAGATATTGCTCTGTTTCATCATCATTTGTAGTATGGTAGTGCCCTCGCTCTATCTTTGTTGAGGCTTCCATTTTGGCCTAGTGGTCGGAATCAGCAAGATTTTTATTTGTTTGGAGAGAATCTCCCTCTTCCCCGACAGGTTATTTTCTGGATTTGATCTTCTCAATTACTTTTAACATTATTAAATCTCCATCAAAGCTAGGGTCCGTCAAGCCTCCCTGTAGCTGGTTCATGCTACTTTATTCTTGCTGATCATCTTATTCTTGAAGGTTGTTCTTCTTCTGGTTGTAAGGAAGACGAGCATTTTCGCTCCTCTTTTGGATTGCATAAAACTTGTTTAAGTGTCGCTATATGTTAATTTCTCTATGTTGCTACTAATTCAACTGATTTTAATGTTAGTATTGGCTCTACTAGCCGTGAGGCTTTTGAGTTTACTCCTATCTAGAAATAAAATTTCCTTTGTCATATGTTAATCCTTATGTTGTTATGGGACTTCGGATAGAGTCATGGCAACCTTATGAGCCATTCTCTGTATCTACTCTTTGAATGGTACGTATTACTTACTACCTATTGAGAAATTGAATCCTATAATAACTTCTTGAATCGAGTCATAATCATAAGGTAATACTCCTCACTTGCTTCCCTAAATTTTTCAACAAGGATCTACACCTGATGGATTTCTCACATAACCTTCTCAGATAAATAGATAATATATGTTCCCTTGTGCCTATGCACGCACCGTCGTAAAAGTTTACCTATGTGGTGTCAAGTTCCATGAAAAGTATCCCGGAATTGTAATCCTTCTCGAGTCACTCTTTTTCTCCCTGGTGTATATGGCTTCTAAGGTTTGAAGAGTCATTCTACTCTTGTGAATATCACCATGAAACCTTCTCATTGTCTAGTAACATAAGAGCATGCCTTAACACCTATCATATGTGTGCATGTCAATCAAAATGGTCACCGTGTGCATAAGGTCTCTTTGAAAATTGAGATCCTCATATCCCCGTCATAGAAAGATCTTGTGTCGCCATCTTAGTATAACTTCCGTATCCGCTTAGGACATCCCGCGGTAAGTATCCCACTTTGTTCCTAGTATTGCGGGTTCCCGTGACGTGGTCTTGTATTGCAATTAGGAGTTAGTATAGCGGAAGCATCACAAACTCATAACAAATGTTTATTTTCTCCTTACACCTCCACAACATGTGTTAATTATGTTCCTCTATTAGTGAATTCATCGAGCTAGTTTCCCAACACTTGTTATATAACTAGGAGAGAACGTGTCCTCCTATGTGTCACTATAACACTTCCTTTCTTATAAGAACCCTTATTAGACTCCCCGTCAAGATTAAATACACCTTTGGGGGTTATCATAGCATAACACCTGCTTTTTATGTTTTCCTGTCTTTCATTAGCATCGGGATACCTCTCAAGTCAACATCCATGGAGAACTCATTATGAACATACGCAAACCTTCCATGATCATTTTATACTGTCTCATTGGGTTCCGTTGCCCTTGCACACTCGGCTTCTATAATCATTGATTTCGTCATTGTCATGTGAGGAGATTTTTGCTATCCTTGGCATTCCACCTCCCTGGTTGGATAGGAGTTTCAGTTGTCTTTCTCCCCGGAGCATCATGTTAACCACTAGAACCCCTCTAATTAATACATGATTTCATTCCCATATTAAGATGTCCTAGCTATGTGGTTTCACTTGTAAAGAGTCAAGAGTAAATGCTTCCAGGTTTTTGCACATGCCATAAGCATTCTAATTCAGAAGACAAGTTATCGTATCTTTAGTTACCTCATATCGGGTCAATCATCGAGAAGGGTTAAGCTGTTTGGATGATGATAATCTCATAGGTGTTTGACTTCCTTTTCACCCTCATGCGCACGTGGCATAGATCCCTTGTGTCATTTAATATTAGGAGTGAATTCAACTTCATGTGATTCTTTTGAAGTCTCTTTCACATCCATGTTGCGAGAATATTATCATTTTGAGCTAAACTTATTTTCCTTACACTCAAGGATACAACCGGTTTGACGTACTTGACCGCTCCTCCGTAGAGCTTACTATCACCGGGAAAGCCATGTGTGAGAGGATCAATTGTTACTATCCCATGCATAACTCGTAGCTGCCCAAGGATAACTGATGCTAGCATCTTCATCCTCCCGATCATGCCTCACGTGTGTCTCATGTCTAAGAAGACCCACTTCTTTTAGATCTCAGGATCACATTCATGGCTCCCACCTTACCAGTGCGTGCTAGTTACCTCTGCTTCATTTGTCTAATAATTAATGTCGTCATTAACGACGTCAGCATTATTAGTAATCTTCGTGTCTCTTAGCATATAACCTCATGAAATACTCTGCTCAGCACTTTAATGGATTCCTATGTAATTCAAACCCAACATTGAACTTCCTTGTTCCTCGTTGTATTAGATCTATTTGGTATTAAAGGTTCAAACGTGTCCAAGAGGAAGCATCACCCTGTGATCACATATGTTCGATAGGTAATTTTATGGTCAATATATGATAGCACATCTCAGAGTAATCGTTGAAGGTCATCATAGGTTTAGTTTGGGTGCTCCCGTGGAGATTTAGAATTTAGGAGGGTGAACAGGTTATTCTCAAAAGTTTTACCTGAAGATGTTATGTGAGTTGATAATGAAGGGTTCATAAGCGCATTTCCCATTAGGCTGCACTAGGAGTATGATGTTTCCCCGTAGCTGTTCCTCGTGTGTTTTATGTTTTCATATGTCTATGTCCAAAAAGGTAATTGTATATCCTTTGTGTATCATCCGGGTGGAAATTATTGAAGGTGAAGTTAATGGAGAGTCAGCTTATGCGAGGTATCTAGTTGTCATCCGTGTTAGATAAGCTTGGCGATTGGGATTGTTTCCGTGAATGTGTTATGGCCAAGCCTGTAAGTCGAGGAGTCCACCTTGAAGGACTAAAGTGTCATGAAATATATTTTCTCTTGATTGTATAACAATTAGTTTTGATTTTAAGGGTACCTTGTAGGTGTTATGATAAAAAAAATGTGCAGTCCATGTTCAGGGGTCATTATGACAATGTAGTGCTTGTTCTGAAATTAGTGTTATGGAAACATACATTATTTTGCTTTATCGAGTTATGGATGAGTTGTTAGGATGGTTTTTATGGTCCTCTGGCAGGTGGGTAGGCCTAGTTACAAAGGAGATGCTGCCGAAATTTCTGAAAAATTGGGAGTTAGTCAAAATTTAGGCACTTGAGGTAGGATAGAAAAGAGATATGTTATGTTAGGTGTTTGGGGCGGGCTCTACTTCTCATTCGAGGATGAATGATCCTAAGAAGGGGAGAATTTAAGGCCTCGAAAAATTTTGCTAAGTAATTTAGGATTTCGAGGTGTCAGGTAGGCTAATTATAATATTTTTTTTGTACTATAAATACAATATAGACGAATTGGATTTGGTAAATAAGTGTATAAGTCATAAAATAAGTATTGTGGGGTCCAAGGAGAGGCCTAATATAGGGCCCTGGGAAAAAAAACTTAACTAAGTAATTTAAGGTTTTGTGGTGTCAAGGTAGGTAATAAGTTGTACTTACGGAGTTTTGGGATCGAACGATGAACTGAGGAGTTGAAATTTTTCGTCGCAGCTAGACCATGATTTAGGTAGATAAAGCCAGGATAAAGCTAGGCCAGACCAGGCTTTAGGTAGATAAAGTCAGGCTAGACCAGGCGTTAGCCAGGCGACGCCAAGTCTGTGGCCCGGTCCGAAATATTGGACTATCCATTTTCAATCTTTATAACCCGACCCCCAGACCCATATAAAACCCATGTTTTCATCATTTTAAGCTTATTTCTGATAAATTAGAGAGAGGAAAGAGTGGTTTCTAGAGAGAGGAAGTCCCAACTTCATCAAATTGATCCTCCTTCATCACTCAAGCTTGGAACTAATCAAGTAGGACACAAATTTCTTCACCATAAGAGGTAACCTTCTACCCCATCAACCTTAATTTCCAGATTTTATTAAAATGGAAAATGGTTAGGTGAGTTCATGAAGATGGGCGTAGAATCTTGCATGCATGTAACCAACTAGTCATAGTCTAGTAAAGGGAAATGGGTTAGAGTAATCTTTCACTAAAAAGAGGCCATTTAATCTAAAGGAACACCTAGTGTTTGATGGAATGCTCAAGTGAGTTCAAGACATGATCATTATTCCTATTTCTAAGTTCAATTATGCCACATTATGAACTAGATTGAAGGTTCTAGAAGGTCCGGTGAATTGTGGTAGAATTTAAGGAAAAATTCCAAATCGAGGTATGTATGGCTAACTTTAATCTTTGTAGAATCGTCACACTACTGTCCGAGATTTGGAATGAGTTCCTTGCTTGATCATATTTGAATTGATTGTTCTAATGTGTTGAGGCATAATATTTTGTTCTCTGATGTCTTAGTTGCTTACCATGTCACCATGTTACTCAAAATTGTGAAGTATGATTCTTTGTGCTTATCCTATCATGTGCACAATTCATCATGTGTCGGAACTTATCGATATGAATGGTAGTGCTACTAAATGAATGAAAATGGTAATGAACTCAATTGTTAAATGTATCCAAGTGTCAAAGGCTAAGTAAGTAAATGATGGGAAGGAATGTGAATTGATTTAATTAAGTTAAATGGTTATGGCGTACCTTATATGTCTCACTGTTTTTGTAAAGGTTATTGTGCTCCTTGATTTCACTTGGTTCTCCGGTTGCTATGAACTTATACTCTTGGCGATAGAAATTCTTGTGATTGAGTTGTTGCTTGTTTTTGCTTATTTAAACTATGTCCGGCGGTATCGGGTTACGCGCTGCAACAGGAGGAATAAGGATGGTATGTAGAGAAGGAACAAGGGTGCAATGTCATTGTACGGTTGGATCGGGTTGCGCGCTGCAAAAAGAGAAATAAGGGTGGATTATTGAGAAGGAATAAGGGGTGAAATATGATTCTACAGTGGAATCGGGTTGTCCGCCGCAATAGAAGGAAATTAGAATAAAAAACTGTGAGACTCTAATTTGTGTTCTCTGTATTACTGTGCAGCATTGTTTGATTTCCATGATTGTCTTCTAGTTGTGTACTGTTTAATTCTACTTAGAGTGAAGTTTGTTCAAACATACTAGTACTATTCAATGGTACTAACGTCGCTTTTGCCGGGGGCACTACATCTTTTAAATGGATGTAGGTGGTTCTATAGCAGGAAGCGCCGATCGTGGATAGTAGTACTTCACCTCCTCTCTTCAGTAGTTCTGGTGAGCCCCATTTCCTCCTGGGACCTAGTGTAGTTACATGTTGATTTCTTTTGTATATGTTGTCCCTTTTGAGGTATAACCGGGGCCTTGTTGCCGGCAGGTCTATGTATATTTCTCAGAACTCTTAGAGGCTCCGTAGACACTTATGTGGGTTGCGTATATATATATTTTGGGTAGTTTTTGGATTTAACCGTAATCGTGATTCTGTATCGTGAATGCTATAATTAGTATGTATGTTTTGGAAGATCTAATGTTGGTAACGATGAAAGAGGAAAAATGACTTAATGTTATGAATATATGCTTGTGATTTATCTCTTGCTAACTCATGTAAATAATGTATGCTATAAAGACCGGGAGAAATGGGTCGGGTAGAAAAGGCTAAACAGGCTTTCTTGACTGGGTTCACTCGGTCAGGCGCCAGTCCCGTCTCTCGATTTTGGGGCGTGACATCAAGTCAAAGTGTAGTGGTCCTTTTGAAGTGGTACATGTGACTTTTTTTGGTGCCCTAGATTTGAAAAACAAGAATGGTGAGATATTTATAGTCAATAGGCACCGGGTGAAGCACTACCTTGGCAAGATTGATGATAGACACGTAGTGGCATTACTCCATTTCAAATGAATGATGGTAACATGCATTGCGCCGTGACATTAAATCAGGCGCTTCTTGGGAGGAAACCCATGTGATTTTCTTTCTTTTGATTTTCTGCTTAGATTAGGAATTGTTTTGGACTAACTAGTTGTGAAGTGTATGTAGGAATTGGTTGTGCAGTGTAGGAAATTGACAGGGAAAAATTTGGTTGAGTGGTGAAATTATGCGAATCACACAAGCACTTTATGGCCGCACAATTTTGTGCGTGGTTGCATAGCTGGATGATGGAAATTTCAAACTCTCTAAAGTATGGCCTGTCAAAATCCCATAAGGATTCGCGGTCGCGGTCAAAATTTTGCGGTCAGCAAAAATTATGCGACCGCAGCCACTTTTTTGCAGACCGCATCAATGAAGCAGTTGCTGAGATACAAGAGGTAAAAGGTGCGGACCGCACTAAAATTGTGCGTCCGCACTCAAGTAAGTTGGTGGGTCAATGGAGATCGGAGTATAAATAGGACTTTTGAGAACTATTCACACTTTACGAACTCTGACTTCTCAAACAACCCTAAAGCATTGTTCACTTTTTATGGATTTCAATCCCATCCCATTTTCATCAAGTGTTGATTTCCTACTTCTCTTCACTACTGGTATATTCATTTCAATGATTTAATTTCATCTTTTTTTTCTCTTTGTTATAGTTTTCTTTTTTTTTAGTTAGGGTTAGGTTCATGCCAAATGTGTCAAATTGATGCTTAATCTTTGCTTAGAAACATATAGGTAGTACTTGAATGGATAATGGGGGTTGCGGTTAGTAGCTTTGCATACTTAATTTCCATAAATCTTGTATAATTAGTGAAAACCCTAGTATTAAGTGTTCATGACTGTCGAACTAATTTGAATTTTGCTTCTGAACATACTTTTGTGCAATCCACGATAGGGTATGCGGCCGCGTACAAAATTGTGTGGTCCGCAATACCTAGTTTCAAGGAACTGTTAGTTGCTTAGATTGTGCGACCGTACTGACTTTTGTGCGGTCCACGATTTGTTTGACAACCACACTCATAATTGTGCGGTCTGCACAATTGAACTTCAGAGACCTAATAAAGTGTTTATGCTGCCGCACTCAAAATTGTGCGGTCCGCGAAGGGTTTTTCGCAGCCGCACTCATTTTTGTGCGGTCTGTGGTTGATCAACTTCAGAGAACCAGTAGTCTAAGCCTGGTCTCTTCGCGGCCGCATGCACTTTTGTGCGGTCCACGATGGGCAGTCCGTGGCCGCACTCACTTTTATATGGTCCGCGCTGCCCTGTTTTTAGAATAGAAGCACTGACTTTCTTTTCAACTATAATTCTTTAACGCATGTTGAACCCCAATTCTAATTGACTTTCACTACTTTGTGTTGCAACAATGGTGCGTTATCGTGGTAGAGGTGACACTTCCAAAGGGAGGGCAGAATCTTCCCGAAGCCGGGGTAAAGTAAAACAAAACTTGCCATTATCTGTCCAGAGGGTCATGGGAAAAAACACTACCCTCGTTAGACCTCCTCCGGATTCCTCGGACACCAGTGAATACCTCCCATCCTGGGAGATTTTTGAGGGAGATTCTGTGCAAGCACAACTGGGGGAACAACCACAACAATTTCCCTGGTCGACTCCACTTAGTCAATCAACCTACCTCCTCCTCTGGTTCGTCTGATGGATCAGAGGGAGGTAGTCAGGCATCAGAACCATCTTCCCCACCTGCTACAACACCTACCTAAACAGCTTCCCCAATAAAAATAGATGATGATGATGATGAGGTCCCGGATGACGGGAGAGGGGGTGACACAATTGTGGGAGGTCTGGCTAGGTCAAGGAAGCCAGAGGTGTGGGCCGGTAGATTTGTGAGCGAGAACATGTATGCCAAGTTTCGAGAATGGTGGCCCCAAAGGTCGCTCACTCTTGAGCGACAATTCATAACCAAAGACCTACTCCCGCACAATCCAAATGTCCTAAGGCAATTTGAGGAGAGAAAATGATGAAGTATTTCACCGGAAAAGTGGTATATTCCAATGAATAACTCGTCAAGGAGTTTTATGCAAATGTTGCCCACATCAAAAAGGGTACCAAGGTGACGAAGGTCCCGGATTTGAAAATCAAGTTTGATGGCCATACACTGAACGAATATGCAAGATTTGAAGAGGTTGAGGCAATGTAGTACTAGGAGAAGCTAGCGTTGGATGAAGCAGCTCATCCATGCCTTGCTGAGATAACAACTATTCCAGGGACAACACCGGCATAGCTCACAAATGGAGTTCCAATAGTCAAATCCACCCTTAACTTTGAAGCTAAAGGGTGGCAACATTTGTGTGTAGCCTCCTAGACCCATGCCAGCATGAGAATGTACTTCCACTCAACCGGGTAGTTTTGGTAGCCTCCATCATGGTGGGGTATCAAATTAATTTTGGGAATCTGACGTCCTACAACATCTCCAAGGCGGTCGGCAAAGAAGAAAGATCTTATCCCTACCCAAACTTCATTACTAAGTATCTCCAAGACCAAAGGGTAGCGAAGAGGCACTTTGATGTGGAGGTGAAGGCTAAAAATCCTTTCTCCTGGTATCACCTCCAGGGAGCGGACAACCCTAAAGCTAAGGGAAAAGCCACTACCTCCACTGGCCAGTCTGAAGAGCCAAGGGTAGTGGCTACCGGATCAGTTGCGAAGCCTCCCACTTCAACCGGTACTTCTACCGGAGCAGCAGCCATACCTCCTCCATCCTCCGGGCCATCTATGTTAGTGCCTTCATCTTGTACCTACCCTCATACTACACTCCGTGTTTCACAGTCACTATCCAGTCTCAACAACTGGATGCAGGCAGCTACCACAAAGTTGACTGCCATATCCAGTGGGACCGCAGCACAGTCAGCAACCCCTGTACAGCTTCAGTTTCCTTTATCAGTGGAGGACTCTTTGAAGATGATTTCTTCACAACCAGAAGAATATTCTAGACGGCCAGAAGAAGATTTGGGAGACTCTTTATGCTCATGGGAGGGTTATCAAGGATTTGGGGAAGCAGGGGAAGAAGATACGAAAGACTCAGGCATCTAAGGAGTCAGTGGAGAAGTTGAGCAAGGAGGTGGAGAATATTGATTCTGCTGGAGACATTCCATTAGACCTTCTCATGGAGGAGACAGTCCCAGCAGCACATGCAGCAAAGCCTGAGGTACCATAGGCAGCAGTCGGCCAGTCTGAGGAGCCGGCTATCACTTCACACACTGTTGAGGAGATGATTCAGATGCTCGGCAACCCCGTAGCCCCCAGTCAAAGGATTTGGAGATCCAGTTAGATGACACAGAGGGTGATGATGAGCCTATGAAGTCTGAGGACCCTACTCATGTTCATGACCTGATGCAGACAGAGACCACATAGGGAGTTCTCTTTACTCTTTACCCTTTTCCCTGATCTTATTTTGTTATTAGCATTGAGGACAATGCTATTTTTTATTTCGGGGGGAGGGGGTGGTCCATTATGATTTGATGACATTTGGTATGTAATAACCATTATACTATTTTTATTTATCTTTATTTATTGTTATTTTAACTTTTGGTATGTATATATTTTTACCATTCGATGTATATATTCGTTTTACTTCATTTTGTACATATTCAATTTACCTTATAGTTTACTTCATAACTTCTTTTGTTGTTTTTCCTTAGAAGCATAGCTTCTTATTTCCTTTAGTAGCTTTTTTTTAAGTTGTTAGCTTCTTTTTACGTTTGTGTGAGCAATAAGCCTTTGGTTTTCTTAATGCCACGGCTCTTTCCAAAGGTGGATGTTGTGCGAACCAGGTGGCTCTTCCCAACGATGGATGGCGTAACAACCTTCTTAAAGGATTGAGTTTGTTTTCTTTTTGTTCTGGTATATATAGTAGTAATGAATAAAAGTGTCTCAAGCAGGATTCACTTGGTTCTAGCACATTTACCTTCGACCTTATTGTTAGAAACAAGTTGATTGGCAAAGAATAGCTCTAGTTGTGACCTTTAGACTCCTGAGTTGACTAAAACAATCATCGAGTGGTTTCCTTGAGCCATTTGTAATCTTCAATCTTAGATAGGGTTGTTGTGGGCCCTCGACTCTGTTCTCTTTAACAATATAGCATCTTGAGAGGTGAGATATTGAGTTTCAAGTCCAAGTTACATGCCGATAAGTCTAGAAATTGTCCTAAATGTTTGTCTAGGCGAAATTCTAAGTATAGCCCGACTTTAGAAATGATTGTAGGGTCTCATTTGCCTAATTTGAAACTTGAAAGCTTCTGTAGCCTACCAATGTGATATCCCTAGTCAACCCCTTGGAGCCTCAGCCTTTTTCATTCAATAGACACATTACAAGCCTTTATCCGGTTTATAATGACCCTATAATGACCCTCTCTTGGCGCCCGATCTTTCCTTAGCATTCGTGATAAACAATTGGCAAGAGCATAATTTTGGGGGAGATACGAGGAATTTGAAAGTTATAAAAGGTAAAAAGAAGAAAAAAAATGAAGAAAAGGAAAGGCAAAGAAAAGAAAGAAAGGCCAAAAAGAAATATGTCAAAAAGAAAGTGAAAGTTGAAGGGATTCAAAGAAAGCAATGATGAAAGGCATTGAGTGATTAGAAAAGGAGAAAAATGATTGTCATGAGAAATAAAGAGTGACAGTGTGTCTCTCTAGTTCCCCTAAGGAAGAAGAAAATGACTCAAAGAGTCAAGAAAGTATGAGCTGAAATGAGAAAATAGAGTGCTTAAGGAAAGATGAAACCATCATAGTCCGATAAGTCCTACCTTGATCCAAAAGCCTTCATTACAGTCCCACAAAATCCCTATATGATTCAAGTTGAGAGAGTTTACATTAGTGGTGATTTAAATAAGGGGCAAGCTTATGGTACTTAGAGTCAGACTTGTGGCATTCTTCTGAGAGAGATGAGCACACTTCTTCACAATCATTGTTTTGAGTGATACATTCTAAAGTGATATTTGCTCGTGGAGAGTAGAGCAGGGGGAGTTTGGGTTCCACAATGACCTATGTGCTAGAACGAGCTTCCTTGATGAATCGATTTAACTCGTGATTCTCTAGTGCCACAATATAACTATGGTATTCAAAAGGTCATAACATGGTGTTGTTGATAATTCATTTGTGTTGAGGGTAATTGTTAGTCCCAATTGATGCATGATTGATTCACCTAAGGCTAGCTGAAATATCCTTTTTTCTAGAGGAAGTGGGAAGTACCTTATTTTCTTGAGGACAAGCAACAACTTAAGTTTGGGAGAGTTGATAAGTAGGGATTTAATCTATTATTTGATCTCTTTTACTTGTGTTTTAGGCCAAAAATGCTTGAAGGTGTTCTCGAAAACTAATAAAATATGCTTGCTTGCAGGAGTTGTTCAAAATTATCCAAAGGGATCATAATCAACTCACAAAGGAGTCAAAAGTTGAACAAAAACCAAGGTTGGGCAAAGAGATCTGAAGCGCGGACCGCACAAATATTGTGCGGCCGCGAAAGCAATGACGTGACCGCGATCATAACTACACGGTCCGCAAAAGGGAGGTTCAGAGAGTTGCAGTTTCAGGCTAAATGACAAGCACGGACCACACAAAAAATGTGCGGCCGTGAAAGTCTCTGTATGGACACGATGGAAATTACGCAGACCGCGATGACTGAGGTTCATAGAGCTTATAACCTGAGAAAAAGAGAGAAATGCGGTCCGCATCAGAATTGTGCGGCCGCGATTGAAATTATGCAAAACTCAGCTCAACCCAGATCTAAAATTGAAGAATGCGAACCGCGATCATAATTACGATTCCGCGAAAGATAGAGTCTGGCCGCGCTCAGAATTATATGACCGCACAACCTCCGTAGGGGTATTTTTGTTAGAAAATTTCAGCTTATTATAAATAGATCTTTTTGTGATTTTTAGGTTATGTTATGTATTGTATGAGCATGTGAGACGGGTGGGTTTTCTGTTTTAGGAAATTTTGTACTAGATTTACTTCTTAACATTAGATTTTCACTTCTTAATCTCCTATTATGGCTTTTATCATCATTTCATCTTTGATTTCTGTTATTTCCATGAGTAGCTAAACCCATAGTTAGGGTTGCGACCCAACCCTAGTGTGGGTATTTAATGGGTGTTGTATTTTAGGGCTTGAACGTGAATGGGTTAGTGATATTTAGCCTAGTTCTTGCTAGAACTATAGAATTAGTAGTTGCAAACACTGATTCATGCCTTTATGACTTAGTATCTGCTTGAGAAAGAGGGACTAAGTCTAGGAAAACTAGGCTAACAAGAATTAAAGATTTAAACCTAGAGATAGTAATACGCGACTTGAGCTAATATCACTTGAATTGCATGAATACCCATTTGGACTTGAGAAAGCCAAATTGGGCAAAATAACTCAAACTACCGAGAGGTATGAAGTGAGTACCCCATGTGTGATAGATATATTATGACCCTAAACTAATCAAGCTTGCCCTAAATTCTTGCTACCCGTTAGATATCCACCTAGGTGGAAGTCACTACCCTAGTCTCTTTAAGAACGTGAAAAACAACAACAAAAATATTGTACTTAGTTTCAGTTATTGCATACAATAGAGTAAAGTTAGAAGTAGAAATCAAACCCAAATGTGTGGAAGTTTAATTAAGAGCAAAACCAGCAACTAGACTTAGATATAAACCTAATTTCAAAAAAATTAACTCCATGTGGATTCAATCCCGGCATAGTTGGGTAAAACTGCATCGACCACCCTTGGTACTCAATAGTAGTGTAGGCTTGGACCCGATCAAGGGGCCTTCCCATTTTGGACCAAGCTTCCCTACATTGAGCTCCCGGGCATTTTGAGTTAGTTTCCTTAGGACCAAGTCTCCTGCTTTGAAATAACAGAGGCTGGATCTTCCATTCTAATACCGCTTCATTCTCTGCTTTTGAGCTGCCATTCTTATATGCGCCAAGTCCCTGCACTCGTCGAGCAGCTCCAACTTGACTAACATTGCTTCGTTGTTTGATTCTTCATCTGCTTGAAAATATATAAAGGTGGGTTCCCCTACTTCCACCGAGATTAAAGCTTCTGCACCGTACACAAGGAAAAAGGGAGTTTCTCTTGTGCTCGATTTGGTCGTTGTTCAGTATGCCCATAAAACTCTAGGCAATTCCTCGCGCCAGTTACCTTTAGCCGCTTTTGACCTTTTCTTGAGGTTTTGTGTAATCACTTTGTTCGTTGACTCCTTTGCGCTCAGATGATAGGGTGCAGATGTGATCTTCTTTATTTTTAAATCTTCGAGGAACTTTGTGACTTTTGTACCGACAAATTGTGGCCCATTATCGCATGCTATCTCTTTTGGTATTCTGAACCTGCAAATTATATTTTCCCACGAGAAATCCACCCTTTCACATTCTCTGATCTTCTGATAAGGACATGCTTCCACCCACTTAGAAAAATAGTAAGTCAAAATTAAAAGAAACCGTACCTTTTTGGGAGCCGGTGGTAGTGGTTCGATGATGTCCATCCCCCGTTTCATGAACGGCCACAACAACAAACCGAATGTAATGGTTCAGGCGGTTGATGCACCAGTGGTACGTAGCATTGGCACTTATCACATTTTCATACGAAGTCTTTGGCATCTTGTTCCATGCAGGGCTAATAATATCCTGCCCTTACCAATTTCAGCACTAAGGAATATGGGCCCGAATGGTTGCCGCACATCCCTTCGTGGACCTCTCTCATGACATAGTTAGCTTTGGATGCCCCTAAGCATCGTTCCAGCGAGCCTTGAAAATATTTTCTATAAAATTGGCCTCTCTTGAAGCTATATCGCGTTGCTTTGGCTTGTAGCACCCTGGATGCTTTAGGGTCTTCGGGAAGCTTTTAATGCTCGAGACAATTGATGATTTCATTTCTTCAGTCCCGGACCAAATTAGTCGCATTTACGTCATAGTGACCATCTGTATCCAGGATTGAGTTCATCAATTTTACTACTTACCCAGACTCCGGTCCCTTTATTTTCGTCGATGATCCAAGGTTAGCCAATGCGTCTTCTTCCCTCGGGATATGAGTAATCGGCCACTCCTGAAATCGCGCCAACTGAGCCTGTACCTTTACCACATATTGTTGCATGCACTCCTTTTTGGTTTCGAAGATGTGGTAGACTTGATTTACCACTAGGTGTGAGTCGCATTTTATTTGGATGACCTAAGAGTCAAGTCCTCGGGCCAATTCCCTGCAATAAAAGCTTCCTACTCTACTTCATTGTTAGTTAAAGGGGCCATTCTAATGGCTTGCCTTAGGGTTTGCCCCGAAGGCGTGATTAATACTATACCAAACCAGGACCCTTTTACTTTGGAAGCTCCATCCAAAAATAAGATCCAAACCCCTGGTGTCGATTCCGACACCATTATTGCCTCATTTGTTGCCAAAAGCAGTAATCCCACACTGAAATCGGCCACGAAGTCAGCCAGGACTTGTGACTTAACTGCAGTCCTTGGTTTATGTTCTTTATCGAAATCACTCATTTTGATGGCGCATTTGTCCAATATACCCGATATCTTGGGTTTATGGAGGATGTTCAGCAAAACCACGGCTATCGGGTGGCATTAGAAGTAGGGCCTCAGCTTCCGAGCGGCGACTACGAGAGCTAAGGCTAGTTTCTCTAAATGTGGGTAGTGAATTTCTTCTCCCGTTAAATTTTTACTAACATAATAAATGAGATATTGCGTACCTTCGTCCTCACAGACTAAAATCTCACTTACCACAACTTTCGAAACCGCGCGGTAGACTAACAACATTTCACCTTCTTTTGGTTTTGAAAGCAATGGAGCCCTTAACAAGTACTTTTTCAAATCCCTCAAAGCCTACTGGAACTCCGGGTCCATTCGAAATTATTTTTCTTTTTGAGAAGTACGAAGAATTGATGACATTTTTCTGATGACCGAGAAATGAATCTGCTCAAAGCTGCCAATCTCCCCGTGAGCCTTTGGACTTCCTTCACGTTTGACAGTTGGTCCAGGATGTCTTCTATGGACTTGATCTTATTGGATTTTACCTCAATTATTGTGATACCAAAAATCCCAAAAACATACTAGAGCTGACCCCGAACACGCATTTCTCGGGGTTAAGCTTCATATTATGCTTCCTTATGATGTCAAAAGTTTATTGAAGATGTTTAAGGTGATCACCAGCATTCAAATACTTAACGAGCATATCTTCTATATAAACTTCCATAGTTTTTCTTATTTGATTTTTTAACATCCTGTTCACGAGCCGTTGATAAGTGGCTCCAGCATTTTTCAACCCGAAGGGCATCACATTATAGCAATATGTACCCAAATTTGTTATAAACGAAGTCTTTTCCTGATCCTCTGGGTTCTTAATTTGGTTGCACCCAGAATAAGCATCGATGAAACTCATTCTCGTGCCCCGACGTGGCATCAATCATTTGATCGATGTTTGGCAGTACGAACGATTATTTTGGGCACGCCTTATTAAGATATTTATAATCTACACATATGCGAAACTTATTGTTCTTGTCAAGAACTACTATTACATTGGCTAGCCAGTCTGGATATTTTACCTCTCGGATCGAACCGATGTTAAGTAAGCGGGTTACCACTCCTTTGACGAATTTATTCATGGCTTTGGTAATAGGGCGTTTCTTTTATCTTACCGGAAGTATGTTGGGATCCAAACTTAACTTGTGTACGGCTACCTCCGTCGGGATACTTGCAACCATGCAAAACAATCATTTTAGATTTATGGAATTTCATAAAGCCAGACTTGAGCTCCGGGTGCAGTCCTGTCAACAAGTGGAATTTCCTTTCTAGGGATTCCTCGAACAATGAAACTTGCTCAAGCTCTTCCACTGTGGTTTACGTTGCATCCGTATATTTTAGAACCTAGAAATATCTAAGAACCTGATAATATTCCGACGCCTCTGCCCCGTGCTAATTTCATCTAGTTGGGGAGCAGGTAGCGTTTCCTGTAATTGCTATGCCGCACGTTCCTTTCCTTTGCTACTAGAGACTGAAATTGCATTCATCTCAACTGCCGCCAATTGGTCACCCCTTACCTGCTTAATTCTTTTGGGTGTTGGAAACTTCAATAATTGATGATATGTTGATGGTACAACTTTCATTTCGTGCAATCATGGCCTTCCCAGAATGATATTATATCCCATATCACCATCTACCACTTCGAAGAGTTTTTTTCATTACTCCTTCGGCGTTCGTGAGTAATAAAATTTCTCCTCTGGTTGTCATGCTCGCGAGGTTGAATCCGGCGAGGAGCTTTGTGGGCGGAATAATGTTTTCGATGAGTTTATCTTGCTCCAATACTCTTCATTATATGATATTTTCTGAACTCTCTGGATCCACTAGAACATGTTTAATCTTAAAAGTGATATTATCTTCCCGGAGCCTTTTGCTATGGGTTATTGATACTTTCGTCTTCTTTGCTGCCGAAAGGTGACCCCGCTGATCTCATTCCCTCCGAAGATCATGTTGATCATTTGGCCAGGGGGATCTTCTCCTGCTTTTGAGGTTCCGCGTTGTCCCGGTTACGACCATAATTATTCTTAGCTCGGTCACTCAAGAATTCTCTGAGGTGACCATTCTTCAATAATGTTGTCACTTCTTCCCGGAGGTGTCGGTAGTCCCTTGCCTTGTGGCCATTCGTCCCGTGGTATTGAAACAATAAATTGGGATCCCTCTAGCTAGGATTATATCTCATTGGTTTCGAGATCCTTGCTTCTTTGATGTTTCTCAATGCTGACACCAATTCTATTATACTGGCGTTGATGTTGTATTTCAATAACTTGGGCTAAGAATGATCTCGTGACCCTGATGTTTCTTTATCCTACAATGATCTATTGTTCCGACCGTGATAAGTCCTTTTATCTAGGACGAACATGTCTGTTGTCCAAAAGCCTTTGTTGCGGCCTTCGGTTCGTTCGTATGGCAGAAACCATCCCCTCGAAGTTTGTCTGCCTATGTCGTAATCATCCTTTGATTTTTCTCTATTCTTCTCCCGTCCTTTGGTCAACGATGAAAAACCAACCCGATCATCTTCGATCCTTATCTTCGACTTGTACCAGTTGTGGAAATCCGCCCAAGTCGTTTCTTGAAACTCAAGTAGGCTTTCCTTCAGTTTCCAAGAAGCGTCTGAACTTCTCGGATTCAATCCCTTGGTGAATTCTTTAGCCGCCCATTAATCTGGGACAGCCGGAAGCAACATTCTCTCCTTCTGGAAACTCTCGTAGTAACTCGGACTCTCCTTGCGCAATCCTGAACATGTCGGCCTTTCAGGACTGTAATTTTCTAGCCCCAGCATGAGCCTTGATGAAAGAGTTCGCGAGCATCTCAAAGGAGTCTACGAAATGCTCGGGTAACAGTGAATACCACGTCAAGGCTCCCGTCGTGAGAGTTTCTCCAAATTTCTTCAACAACACAAATTCAATTTCATAAGGAGCTAAATCATTTCCCTTTACCACCTTTGTGTTGGTGGTAAAGTGGTCCTAAGGTGAAGTTCCATCATACTTTGGCACACCGGGCATTTTAAACCGCTTCGAGATTAATTTTGGTGCCACACTTGGCTTGTATGGAAATTGAGTATACTTCTTTGAATTCGGACCTTTAAGCACTGGTAGCGCGCCCGGGATTTTGTCCATGCGGGCATTGACTTCCCTCATAAATCGTAAAAATTCATTCTTGAAAGAATTGTTCTCGTTATTGAGGCCGGATCCGCTTTCCCTATCCCCATCGGAGCCAACTTTTCCCCTAGGGGTGTTGTTGTCGACCCTCTGCGTTATTTGATTCGCGAAAGCACCGAGAGGAATCAAATCTCATCTATTCGCATTATTCAAAGCCCCTGACAGACATAACCTTATCATGTCGCGTGAGGTGGACTATAATGATCGCATGCTGCTCTTGCAAGACCCTTACCACGTCAACGACATGTTCCTCCTAGGCATCATCGGGAGTTTTCTCTCGAACATGTCGAGGATATTGCATATCATGCACCGGTGTGGCGTCATTCCCCTCATTGAAGGTGTCACTGATTGAGTCCTCGAAATGAGGCTGATCCCTTTGAATCTCGGGGTTGTGCGTGTTGTTATTAACATTATCTGCCATTTCTTATGCTTTTTTCTAAGACAAAATATTCAAAACACGTTAGTAAAAAAACAAAGATCACTTTAATTGCATGACTATCTAAGCTCTACGGTGGGCGCCAAATTGTTTGCCCGTAAAACGATACAGGTGAATTAATACATGGTTTCTAGACAAGTGAATTAATTTGATCCCGAAATAGTAAAATAATTGAAGAATTATGCAATACTTAGCCTTAAGATAGAGACAAAATAGCAAAAATAGCAGTTCCGGGGACATGGTTTCCGGGCGTAACAACAATGAAATCAAAAAGCAAGAAGATAAGATTGTATTAAGCTTTGAATAGAATGTAGCGTAAGTTTGCTAGAAAATTCATGTCCTCTACAATGATAACTGAGCTCACTATTTATAGCTACGTCTAGGGAAGGAGGCCCTAAGATCGTGCCCCTTTTTAATGTCGATTATGTGGTCATTGATGAATATGTAACGGTGAACCTTAATGTCAAATTCCATGTAACCAGCAATCGTTCTTAATGCCACAGAATATTCTCTACTAAATGCTACCGGGCGAAGAGTATTTATCACATCTTTATGAGAGTTATTCTTTCCGGTGACAAACGGAATGTTGTCTTCGGTCTTGGTCATCCCCGTTTTGGGTTCCACGTGTCCCTCTTTTGTACGACCACGTGTCATAGCATATTTTACCCTATACAATATTTAGAGAGGAGCAATTAACTTTGAGAATATAATTATATCACAGAACAATTGATCATGTTCTTTGTAAAACACGAGAAGGGAATATCAAAATACAAGTATTACATTATTTATTTACTCAATGTTGCTGATGACTTTTGAATTTTCGTGAATAATTTTATGCCACTTATATTGACAAGTAAAGATTGATCGTTTTAATGAAAAATTACAACATAGCAATTTAGACAAATTTTAATGGGCACAGATTAACTAGTTTAATTATATAAGGGTTAGGGAAAAGAAACTCATAATTTGGTTTGACTTGTTATACGCGATTTTAGCACTGCTAGTGCTGGTAACCATAGGCATTATTATTATTCGCATCTTCCCCGCATGCAATGCAAGGTGGCGACTCCAATCTCGTCCACAATATTCTTTCTACTCGCGAAGCAACAAGAACCAAAATTCAGTAATTGGGCTCATTTATATGTCGTTAACCTGATATAAATAACTCTAGAGGACATTAAATAAGAAGAATGTATTGAATTAACATCAAAGATTGATGGAATTATGTTGATGCATGGATTCATCTTCTAACGTCAAAGAGTTTGAGAACGATCTGGCGTAGACTGTACTTAAAAGGTATTAGTATTACTTCCATTTCGTTCGAACTTCTACATGACTATTAGAACAATCATTATTTCAAATTCTTATCTTTTAATAATTTCATATAATTGGGTTGAAACCGCAGAAATAACGCAGAGTGGAGGCATTGGGTGGGCGGAGATGCAGGGCCAGGGGCACGCGCGGTCAGCGTCAGGGTCAATTGCGGGACGGCGGCCGCAGAATGCAAAGGCGGCGGCGCAGAGGCTGGCTCAGGTAATGGCGCATCAACAAGCCGATGACGACGACGAGGAAGACGAGCTATATGAATACAACCCTGTGCCTGTCGCTCATTCTACTGCTGCTATTGGCCTTGGTGGAAGGCCCAGTCGAACTCGTACTCCTCTGGTAAATATATACTTTAATAAAATTACTGAAAAGAAAGTAGCAAATCATCTAATTTAGCTCGGAGAGAGCATCTTTCCCTTTGAGAAAAAATAAGTAAGTAGCTTGAGTTTTGGTTTCTTTTGTTGTGTGTTAGTCAGTCCGGACATCCATCGAACCACAGGCATCCACTACCCGTCCGGCATCACTAGGAATCCGACCATCTGCATCTACTGACTCTTTGGGTCAAAAGGTTCTCTTACATAAAATACTTCCTCACTCTCAATTTTCCTCATCCTGTTACACACATTTACATTTTGTGATAAATGAGTATTTGTTATACATCAACAATTCAATACACTATTACTTATCTTGCTTAGATACCGTGTTTTAAAAGGCGTGAGCGTAAAGAGAGGCGTTTTACATATGCCTCAGCGAGACGTAAGCCCCGTGGCACGGGGCATAAGCCCCAAAGATATTTAATTTTTTATAATTTATAAGATAATATAATTATAATAAATATTTATAAACAAGTAAAATTGCATAATAATTGAAGAAAATTATAAATATGTGAAATATATATATATAAATGTTCTTCATCCCTACAAAAAGCTAGCCAAAATAATCTATTATATGCTACTTAGAAGCACAACTAACTTGAGTCGAAAAGAATAAAGTTTTCTACATGGAGCACAAAAAGGATGACTAACCTGTATTTTGAAATTTGAACTTGCTGCTACGAAGGAAAATGAAGTTCTCTTTGTATTCGTAAAAAAATGATTGAAAATTCGTTGCTTTTGGAAGATATTAGCAGACGAGCGGACAAGATAAAAGATTGAGAAATACCATGAATTAAGGCTACAATCAATAAAAAAGGTGTTTACTTTTAAATTTAATACATTTCAGTTTCTTTTTAAAACTTTTGAGTAATTACCAAGCTGAATTTTGAGGATTTGGGTATCATATGAAGGATTAAATCAACAAATTTTGTTTTATTTTGAAAAAGTCTCTGGGGCTTACGCCAATAAAAAACGCGCCTCAAACGCTCGGGCATACGCCCCGAGTGCCCGGGCATACGCCCCGAATGCACGGGCATAAGCTCCGAACGCCCGGGCGTACGCCCCGAATTGCTGGGCGTACGCTTCTTGAGACTTTCTCCCCACACAATCGCCTCGGGGCGTTTTTGATGCGCCTCGCCCCGAAAACACCTTTTAAAACATTGCTTAGATAAACTCAGCGTCCAATCAAAGCCAAATAAATTGAGATAGCCAGTAATTTTCTTATGCAAGAATCAAGATTGAAGCTTTGATTTTTTTCTTCTCTCTCAGCCAGTTCGTGCATCCACAGAAGCAAATGCATCAGCTACACGTCCAGCATCAATCCGTACATCCATAGAACAACATGCACTGACTACACGTCCAGCATCAGTATTAGGAATCAGACCATCTTCGTCGTCGGAGTCTTTAGATCAGCAGCCTTTGTCAGCTCGTTCAACGACCCCTATTCGAACTTCTCTCCGATCAGGATCCTCCTTGGAACATCAACAACAACAGCAACATCAACAACATGTGCATGTTCATCAACATTCTCATTCATCTATCCAAACCACTTCTTCTACTTCTGCAGCTATCCCGAGTAAGCTAACTTTTCAATCTAAAAACACTTTGGAACAACCACCATCTGCTCGCGCACCTACTACACCTTTGGCTGGCAATCAATTATCATCTCAATCCAGCATCCAGGAACAGCCTCTATCTGCTCGTTCTCTAGCATCTAACCGCTCGGGTCACTTCGGTGGCAAGTCAGTTCCTGCTGTACCTTCTAATGTGCCTCTCTCGCTCAGGCCAGTTGGTTCTAATGCAGTTGCAATTGAGCCTCAACCTGAAGCTCGTAAAGATAAAAGGTAATCTTTGATTCTTTGAATTGGTAAATCTTAATTCTTTGAATTTTGCATTTCTTTGATTGGACCCATCTCAACATGTGTGCACCTTTGAAACTAATAAGTTTCTATGAGTATAGAGTTAAGCTAGTAAGCATGGTGAAGTCTCAAGTGTTTCTCCTTGTTCAAAAACAGTTTTACTAGTTTGAATGCACAAATAACTACACGAGCATGTCGTATGAGGTTTTGATGCTCACTAATTTGACAAAATAGCTTTACCGGTTTTATTACAAATGTTGACATTTTAGTCATTTAATTACTACTCACTCTTCAGTTCTAGAACTTGAATTGAAGTTTGTTCCGAAATGTAAAACACTTGTCCGTCCATCCCACATTCTAGATGTTAGTTTTGGACAGGACCAAGTGTAAACGCAAATGTTGACTGGGCGTACATTAAACAGTCTTGTGCATTGCTGAATGTGTTCTAAATCTTATCTTTCATTTATTGGGTCAATGAACAGGTTATCAGTAGATTTTGGTACTTTCAAGTATAAAGAACCTCCCACTCAGCCGTCTTCATCTGCTTTACAAGATGAGGTTAGTACATTTACCAACCGTATCAATCATTCAACTACATGTCAAACCTTATAAAAACCAGAAAGTTTATAGAGTTGAACTTCCTGAACAGGGAAGTTTTCTTCGATAAGTTACTATTGTTTTTGGAATCTCGATTGAGTTCCCATGATCTCTAATTACAATATTGATGCTGATGAGATTTGATCCAAAATGCAGGTTGACATGCTTCAAGAAGAGAATGAAAGTTTACTCGGAAAGGTAAAAACAACTTCCTTCTCACAGTTGGGTACATAGGCGATGGGTAACGCTAATGTTTGCTAATAGAATTAGTTTATCATTTCAATCCATCATGCTCACGGGCAGTGGATCGTTATATATCCTTTCAGCTTCGACTTGCAGAAGAGCGTTGTGAAGAAGCTGAGGCAAGGGCTAGGCAGCTTGAGCAGCAGGTAAATCTTCAAGGACATATTTGTTACTTTTCTCGCATTAGTTAGTTTTTCTCCTTTGCTTTCAGACTGTATGTTGATGCCGCCAACATTGCAATACCACTGTTGGATGTTGCAAAGTGATGAAAGCTTTGCATCATGGGTTCGAGCAGTGGTTCGAGTAATTCCACTGCTGAAAGTAAGAGATGCGCAGAAAAGTCATGAGCCTTCACAATATTTGAGTTGCTTAACATATGTCTTGATTTTAGGTTGCCAGTCTTGGGGAAGGTGTGTCAATGGAGGCTCGTCTTTTAAGCAGGTAAGCTTCATAATCAAAGAACATTGACCTTCATTCTAAAATCATTTAGGGTAAATTCAATATGTGTTTATTTTTCCTTTGTACAGGAAACAAGCGGCTCTACAACAAAGGGAGGTATGTATGATAGGGAGTTTGATACATTCTTCCTTATTTTATATTTTGTTACACACGTCAGTTTGAATGTATAGCTTCAAAGAGATAGCATAATTTTCTGCACATAGTAATACATTAATATAGTAGAAGAAAAAAAATATTATCCTTATTTTTATATTTAAGTAGAGTTAGTCCGACAGGGAACATCACATAACAATCGAAGTACAGTTTGAATCTAAAACTTGTTTGGAGTAAAGAACTGTATCATCTTTTAGTATAAACTTTTCGCATAAAGTAGGAAAGTGACAGTATGACATTATCATATTTATTTCACTTATTCCCCTGGATGAATTTAAAGATGTATACTTCACAGGCTGCTCTAAAAGTTGCAGCACAAACTTATGGTGGAAAAAGTGACGAGCTTGCAGCTCTTCGAACAGAAGCTGAGGTATTTGTAACCTTCATCCTTTATATTTGATTTCTTATTTCAGGAATAGTTCATTCTTAATATCTATGATTAAGGACTAAGAATTCTTATTTTAGTCTTCTGAGATATAAGTGCCACAAATTTAAACTGTTATTATCCTTTCAGAAAGAAAAAAGAACTTAAAAGTTTTGTGAATCTACCTCTTTAGCTTTGCAATCTTGATTTCACGATGAGTCATTGGATGCGAGGCCTTTAGAATTGAAGTATTCTGATAGCTTATAACAAGTCTTAGAGAATAGTATAGAACATAATTACTGAAAATTCAAAACTTTGGAGATAAATAAAATAAAAGTAGAAATGTTTAAAGCTTACTCCCTCCGTTTCAATTTATGTGCACTTCTTTCCTTTTTAGTCCGTGCCAAAAAGAATGATCCCCTTCCATATTTAGAAACAATTTAGCTTTATGCAATAATTTATAGCCACACAAAATATATGTGCCTCATTTTACACTACAAGTTCAAAAGTCTTCTCTTTTTTCTTAAGTTCCGTGCCAGTCAAATAGATTCACATAAATTAAAACGAAGAGAGTATTATTTCATTTTCCCAAAGAATTCAAGAAAGACATTTGCATTTTTCTTTGGCAGTTTATAGTCGTGAAATGTCATTATTATTTCATTGAAATGCATGTAATTTACTGTTGGAAACTTGTTAGCAGATAGTAACATTTAGTAAATTTTTTTGGTTACGGAAATACACTTAGTTTAACAAGGTCATAGAGTAGATAAAGATTTTCGGTTATTGTAATCATGATTTATTCCTATATGCTGTCCACCATGTCAATGGAATTATACTCATCTATAATCATAATACTCTTATGAGCATAAATAATAAACTATCTCGCGTTTCTTTTCTTTCTTTTGCATAGTCCCTGCGAACTATGACGCGAAGAATGATACTGAGTCAAGAAGAGATGGTATGTATGTAATTATTTTGTGGCCTTTCTTTGTAACTTTTCCCTCTTTCCTTTTGCATACTTATGTAATTCACAGTTTCACACCTTAGGAAGAGGTTGTTCTCAAGAGGTGTTGGCTTGCACGCTATTGGAGTTTATGCGTCCACTATGGTATATTAAATTCTTGTGCCAAGAAATTTTTCTGACTTGTGGTGCTTAATATATCTAGACAATTAGAATTATATTTGTGTTCTTAAAGTAAAACTCTTATCACTAAATTACTTTATTTTATAGATGATTTTCTAGATAAATGAGTTACTTTACTTTAAGCATTGAAGCATTGGGATTAAGACCTCAATGTTCCTTTAATATTGTACTTCTTTGGGACACCTTGACCACATTTCTTGGCGTAAAAATAAATTTCTTCTATTATTTTTCACAATCATACGCTTCTTCTTTACCTTTTTTTTTTTTTTTTGGCCATTGTAGTTGAGTTTGTTTTTGGATGTCACTTGAAAATGGACACTGGAAATTACATAAAACTGTAAACTATATAAATGTTTATTGAACCACAATAAATAAATGTAACTTTTATAAAAATTACATTCCCTAACTTGTTTGATATTAGCTCCTAGAGTTAGACTAACTAAACCTGGTGCGAATGACTTTCTTCTGAGAAGTAGAATCTGATATTCTCTCATCTCTTTTGCTAAATCTCAAGAATTCGGTGAATTATGACAATTCTGGGAGAGACAGAGAGAGAGATAAAAGAGACATGAAGGTCAACTATTTTGGGAGCAAATGAAACTGCTTCTTTTGTATTAGCTCAATCGGATATTTATGTACAACTACAAAAATGTTACTACATGTCTTCAAAAAGAAGTAGCATATGGACAGTTGAATCCTAAACAGAAATTTGAAGTGCACAATTTGTATGGGGGAGGGTGGAGGGGATACAGTGAAATTATAATCTGCTCAGTATCAATGCCTAAGTAATTTAGGAAAGAGGGAACATCAAAAAGTTGTGATTTATGTGAAAGCTTTTCCAGACATTTAAAAGTAAAATTAGCATTTCATTTCTTTCCCTTTAATGGATTATACGTAGTACACCAAAACTAATTCAAGGGTGATTGTGCCCTACTGCTGATATAATTTTAAGCGAGATCAGTCAGAGTTGTTAAATAGTTCACATCTATTCACCCCCCGGTACCAATTTAATCTTCCAAGTTAAATTCTACATTTCTTTTTTCCCTGGACTTAGCTGTAGAAAAGTTAGTTTTTGTCTTTGTTCCCATTTGGATTATTCATGTAAAGTTAAACATCATGCAGGTATTCACACAGACATAGCTGGAGCAAAACAAGAATACTGGTCATCCCTTGCCCCTTTACCTTTGGAAGTTGTGTTGGAGGCAGGGCAAAAAGCTAAAGATGAGAACTCATTACGTGAGATTTTCGCAAAAGTTAATGTTTATTTCTTGCAACCTAAACCATTTAAAGCCTGTGTTGTTTAATTTATCATTAAAATAATTTTTTTTGTAGTTTACAATGATCCAGAGGAAAGGGAAGCACTTCCGCATGATCTGAGTGAACTTTCAGGAGACGGGAATGTTGAAAGTATGCTACTAGTGGATAAAGGTCTTCGGGAACTGACATCACTAAAGGTCTTTTACAAATTCTTTTCTTCCGTGAACTTTTTCTATGGATTTTGGTTTATGCATTTTCAGAACTTTTTTATATTGCACATCATATCATTTTTGTGGAGTAGTTTTTAGACTCCTAAGATTTTCAAAGTGATCTAGGACCTTTGACATGGGGACAAACATTAACAAGAATATTAAACTTTTTTATAACATTTTACAACATAATTGTGAGAATGCACGGGAGAAAAATCTATTATTGATATTCTATTAAACATTTTACAATAGCCCTATTTATAACTATACAAAATAAATATTCTACTATTATTCCATGTGAGACTAGGATATTACATAACTATCTAACACTACCCCTCAAACCGGTGCATACAAATCATATGTACGCCCGATACGATGTGTGACATCCTCGTCGATCTCCCTATTCCCTTGTATAACTGACCCAAGGTGTTTAAGACTATCTCTCCTAGGAATGACTTGTGAATCCAACCTCACATCCCCGTCCTGATCCGCACGAATGAACTTGCACTCTAAGTATTCTTTGTTGGTCCTGCTCAACTTGAAACTTATAGACTCTAGGGTCTGCCTCCAAACCTCCAGCCTTGCATTAACACCGCCTCACATCTTATCAATCGTAACAATGTCATCTGCGAATAACATGCACCATGACACCTCCCCTTGAATGTGGCGTGTCAACACGTCCATAGCCGATGCAAATAAAAATGGGATGAGAGCTGCCCCATCTCAACTCGGAAATGATCCGACTCCCCTCGCACGGACCTGACTCTGGTCTTAGCTCCATCATGCATATCCTTAATCACTCTAATGTATACATCAGGAATGCCTTTATACTCCAAACATCTCCATATCACATCTCTATGTACTTTACCGTAGCCCTTCTCAAGGTCAATGAACACTATATATAGATCCCTCTTCCTACCCCTATATTGCTCAGTCAATCTCCTAACAATGTAAATGGCTTCCATAGTCGAACGCCGTACCATAAATCTGAACTTATTCTCGGGGATAGATTCACTCTTCCTCAACCGCAACTCCACCATCCTCTCTCAGACTATCATCATGTAACTTACCAACATGTAACTTATCAGCTTGATACCCAAAGTTGTTGCAATTCTGGATATCACCCTATTTTTGTACAAAGGGATCATCGTACTCTATTTATCTGGCATATTCTTCGTCCTGAAAATGACATTAAATAACCTAGTAAGCCACTCCAAGCTCGCCCTGCCCGCGCTCTTCCAGAATCCTCCAGGATTTCGTTTGGTACAGTTGCTCTTCCCTTGCGCATCTTACGCATAACCCCCTCGGCCTCCTCAACTCTTATACACCTACAATACCCGAGTCTTTACGACTCTCAGAGTGTCCAATTTACCCAGGACAATGCTCTTGTCCCTCTCATTATTCAAGAGTTTATGAAAGTATGTGTGCCATCTCTGGCGAATAAGTGCCTCATCCAACAATACTCTTCCATCCTCGGGCAAGGTCATGGGCCTTCCTTTCTCTTACCTTAGCTAGTTTTTACAACTTCTTATCCCTGCCTTTGCCCCCCAAGTTCAGCATACAATCGTCCAAACGCTGCAGTCTTGGTTGCCGTAACTGCCAACTTCGGCTTCGTTTTAGCCATCTTATACAACTTCATATTCTTCCTCCTCACTCCTCGCGAATGCTTTCCCGTAGCTTAAAGATATGCCTCTTTCTTGGTTTTCACTTTTCTTTGGACCTCGTCATTTCACTACCAGTCCCATTTGATACCACCCAAATAACCCCTCGAGACCCCTAATAACCTGCTAGCAGCTTCCCTAATGCTATTTGCATTCCCGGCCCACATACCACTTGCGTCCCCAGTACTCCTCCAAGCCCCCATTGCCAGCAACTTGTCCCCCAACTCTTGAGTTTTGTCCTTAGTCAAGGCTCCCCACTTGATCTTCGGTTGACCATACACAACCCTCTTTCTCCTCCTCCTCGTGATCTTAATCTCCATGACCAAGAGCCTATGTTGGGTCGTGAGATTCTCACTTGAGATGACCTTGCAATCCGTGCAAATGCTTATATTGGACTTCCGGACGAGCAAATAATCAATCTCGGTCATGACCACCAAACTTTGGAAAGTGATCGACCTGATTAGGCTCTTGACCCCTCGATTCCCGAGAAACTCGGTGATCTCGAAGTTTTTCAAAGCATGGTCAGAGTAAGACTATAAAGTCTTTTTTGTTTTTGGAAGATCTGCTATAATAATGAAAAATATTTCTGCATATATGCCCAAATCGGTCAATAATATTAGAATCTAATAAATCAGACCAATCGGACATTGGATAGGCTAAGCTAGGTGTAGCCCGCTCTCTCTACAGTTTTGCTTGAACTTGTCAAGACCGGGTGCCTATGCAATTATTAAGGCATGATGTTATTGTACCAGCGGTGGAGTGGCTTGAATCAAATCGTTTGTCTATAGGTGGTGTAGCAATAACCAAAGTGGACTTTACTAGAAAGTAAAGATGTTGTATAGGCAACTGGCCTTATAGTAGTGTATTGAACAAGTGTTCCACCCTCTTTAGAAAACTTGAGTTGGCTATCACCAAATCAAAAGCTCTAGCAAAATCCAGTAGTGATGTTGCTCCTCCGTTTCTAACTCCAAAACCAAAGCCGCCATGCACATCATCATAACCCCCGACTTCGCTCCATTGTGGCCATTGAAATCACCTCCTATGGAATTGTTCCCATGAGGGGAGTGGAACAATTCCAGCAAAGCATTGATGTTATGTCATACCGAAGCAATTATGGTGAGGATCAAGGAAGTAGACAATACACGAGTAGGCAAGGATAATAGGATTACAACCCATGTAGTCTTTTATCAAAAGGTGCTACCAAACTAGACTAATCCCTTTCAATTACAATACGACAATTGAAGAGAATATCATTTTCATTTGCTTGCGAACTCCATCCATTTCCCCTTGTTGTATATCTGCGTTGATCCTTGACCCTGGGAGGAGAAAAATCTGAAGAGTTATCCAAGTGTGTGGGGGGAATATATATGGCCAGAATTGGATGTGGATCTTTGAGCCCAAACTTCACACTCAACTTATCCTGAGAGTCACGTCGCTTAGTTTTACTAGCTAAGTTGCTCTGACATGGCAATTTAGGTGCCGCGCTCGTGTCGACACGACACTAGTATGGGTGTGGGTATGGGATCCGTACCAGATCTGGTCAAATAATTTTGGGTACTTTGACCACGACAGACAGAAAAATTCGACACGAAATACAATTTGATTACCAAAATCAGAACTAAAACTAGGGTAAATTTGAAGAAAACAGCATATCTTATCTAGGTAATCAATCTTTTATTTATCTGCAACTTGAGAATAAAAAGAAAATCCATACTTTACAAGCTATACGTAAGTATTCCACAAAATTTCTCATAAATTAGAGAGGTTTTTATGTTTTTAAATTATTTTTAGCCGGATCCCCGCACCCGTATCTGCACTAGGATCCGTATCCCTGAATCTTAGAATTTACATCTTGAAAAATCCAACATCTAGATCCGCACTCTTGTCGAACACATGCACCCGTGTCCGAGCAACTTATTTTAATAGACCTTATAGTCCACTTGACTGATGGTATATTACCTTTGCAAAATGCAAAATTTTCTTCAAAATTAACCTTTGAAATCATCAAATATTTTTGTTTTACTTGAAGTCAAGCAAGCCAGATAAGTGTTCTTTGTTGATATAGAACCTGATAAACTATTCATTAAAAAAATCCCTGAAAAATGTTTCACCATTATATTCAACTGAACTTTGTTTTAAGAATATTTATCTTCAGCATCTCTGATAAATGCTCTTCCTTTCTCTAGAAAGCGAAAAAAATGGTAGCACAACTGTTGTTCTTCTTTTTCCATATTAGACTGATTTTCTGTAACAGTGGCCAACATAAATCAGGACCAGTGTAGGTAGCTTTTCTTTTGTTTTTGTTTTCTGTCTTCTTCTTTTTTCTTATTTGTTTCGGGGCAAGAAATCCATGAAATAGTTGGAGAAAGTCCATCAGACAATAGTTGTGTAGGACCAAAGATAGTAGATTAATACCAAAGTACTCCCTCCGTTTCACTTTGTTTGTCATAGTTTAACTTGGCACAAAGTTTAATAAATGAAGGAAGATCTTTGAAACTTGTGGTCTTAAATATGTCATAATATTTGTGTGGCTATAAAATTGAAACTTGAGGTTCTAAACATTTCATAGCATTTGTGTGCTATAAAAGTAAGGAAATATTGTAAATAGTTTTTGGAATGGACTAATAAGGATACAGTGCCAAAGAGAACGGAACAGAGGGAGTAATAATTTCAAACTTGTTTCATAATAAATTATAACCTCATTTTTCTTGTCGTATAACCTTGAATGTAAGATGCTAAAGCTTCATGTTTTGTTACTGAAAAGTGAACGGTGAACGGAAAGGTTGATGACAAATCAGTTATAACATCAATGGTCTTGAACTGCTATTCACATGCTTTAAAATGGAAATAAAAGTTGTAATATGTGTTAGAATTTGATGAAATCTCTTGTGTAATTGATTTCATTTTCTCTGAATTTGATGAAATCTCTTGTGTATTTGATTTAGTTTTCTGTTTCATCCCCTTTTTCCCCTTTCAAAGGTAGAAGGAGCAGTAGCCCTAGCAATGGCCCAACAAAGGCGCCTAACTGCAGTCAGAGCTACAGGTAACAGAGTTGACATTCATATTTAACTGTATGACGTATCTACCTTTTATCGCATGTTAACTATATTCTTGGGATTCATTCACCAAACACATGCCAGGTATATGTTGAATTTTTTCTTGTTTATCCGAACTGGTTTGAGATTGTGCCTTTGTTGTAGTTTTCACAATTCTGGATGATCGAAAAGTTGAGCCTTAGTTTGTGGAGTTATACGGACTTCTATCATATCTCCTTCTCTTTTAGTTATAGGAATTTGCCTCAATGTGTACAATGCTGCATCTCGGATTGGGTTAACTTTTTGAGAGATATATGCATTTGTTGTATGGTCAGACTTGGAGCTACTGAACTTTTTCAGTCTCCATGATGATCATAATAAATAGTGTCAAATCTTGACTGATAGATATAATGACCTGCCGTTATATGGGAAGGAAGGTTTTTGGACACCTAAGGAAGTAAAGACTCCTTATGGAGTAGCTGTTTGGAGATAAATTAGTAATCTCAGGGAGGAATTCTATAATCATATTGGCTTGACGGTGGGAACGGGAAAAAGATCAGATTTTGGAAAGATAACGGGATGACTCTGGTTTGTTGAAAGACCAATTTCCCAGCTTGTAAAGATTGACTTACAATCCCGGATGTAGTCTTGGCTGATATATTTACCGATACAGGATGGAACTACCAGTTTAGAAGGAATCTCTTTGATAGACAAATGCAAGAAGTTCATACATTTATACAGAAGATGCAGTTAGCAGAATTACTGCCAGATAAAGAGGATGGTTTAATCTGGAGAGCTAGTAAAAAGGAATTTTTACTGTCAGTTCATTTTATAAAATCCTCAATGTTGGACAGTCAATGCAATCACTAAAGTGGCCTTAGAAAATAATCTGGAAGACTATAGTCCCAACGAAAGTGGCATGTCTTGGCTGGTTACTGTCTCATGAAGCATGCCTGACTCATGAAAATCTGACGAGAAGGGGTTGGATTATGTGCAGTAGATGCTACTTGTGTGAAAAGGCTTGTGAAACCGTGGATCATATTTTTGTGCACTGTGATTTTACTTGGCAGGTATGGACCATGTTCATGGCAAATTTCGGCATCCATTGGTCAATCCCTATGAAGTTCAGGAGTGTGTAGGAGTGCTGGGAATCTGCATGTCCAGAACCATCTTTAATGAGGATCTGGAGAGCTATTCCTCTTAGCATTGCTTGGACTATATGGAATGAAAGAAATAGAAGATGTTTTGATGGAAAAAAGGAGCAGCTGCAATCTGTTAAATACAATTGCTTACATTATGTGTATTACTGGAGAGATGGAAATGTTGTACTGAATTTACATAACATGCTGGACATGCTTGATTGCTTAGGGTTTTAATATTCTTCGACTAGCTTTCTCTACGTAACTTCACAGTATCAGCTTGATACTGTTTTCTGTTTAATAAAACCTTCCCTTATCAAAAAATAAAAAATAAAAAAATGACCTGCCGTTACGTATGTTATTGCTGCAGATGACATGAGGCTACCAATGGAAGGCCAGAGCTTTTCAGAAGCATCTGGTGAGTTTATTCAAGTTACTGTCATTTGGTCAGTCAATTAGCTTACTTTGAACCCTTTGCACAATTGAATCATTTCTTTTTCTTGTTTCATTTTTGATTGCATGACATTCTTCCTTCTATACATATAAACATTAGAAAATATTAACTATTCAAGTTACATTATGTTACAATAAGTGCATGGCTCAACCCAGAAAGGTGTGAATGAGTTTTCTTCCCCATGGTATAAGATTAAGCTTTCTCAAAACTCGCCACCGGAGTTCTTGTCAAGGATCTATCTTTCACTGCTGTTGACTTAAATATGAGGTGGCTTAACCTATTTCCTTGCTGTTATTCAGATATCCTATATTCAATGCCAAATTTAGAGCCTTTCGTTCGGAAAGTGAATTAATTCTAGTTTATGATTCGAGTAGTTCTGATAATCTAATGTCGAGTTTTGCCTATATTTTCAAAATGAGTGGTCAGTATATATTAACAGTACAACTTTCTTTGCTACCTCGTATTACTCATATTATGTCTGTATCACAGAATTGAGTCCGGAGGAGACAGAAGATGTGCAATTTAAGCAGGTATTTGACTCTTTAATTTTCCTTCTATTTTCCACCTTGTGTCTTCCCTTAAGGCTATTACGGTTAGCCTCTCTTTTCTCTTGGTAATCGTTGTTGTTGTGGCAAGTCGTATCTATCATTTTAATAGTGGCAGTTATACACGTTCAAAGATTCTGTTTTGGTATTA
Organism: Nicotiana paniculata; assembly: GCA_005239505.1. Classification (NCBI taxonomy): domain Eukaryota; kingdom Viridiplantae; phylum Streptophyta; class Magnoliopsida; order Solanales; family Solanaceae; genus Nicotiana; species Nicotiana paniculata. Next base: position 119,935 of record ML365924.1, read on the forward strand.
TTCTTACAGGCGTGGCTCACATACTTGTGGAGAAGAGCCCAAAATCATGGAGTGGAAGCAGATATTGCAGAGGAGAGATTACAGTTTTGGATAAACCAAGGTGGCCAACCTCTCACTTCACATGATGCTGTCCATGGTAACAGATTCTCTCACTTCACATATTACTCAGAAATTTGGTCAGATGACAAAACATATCCACTTCTAACGCAAATAACTTACTTTGCAGTCGAGCGTGGCCTCATAGAGCTCAAGAAATTGGGGGTTGAAACCCAATTATGGAAAGAATCTCGCCGATCCATAGATCCAGAAAACACCCAAAAAATGCAAAAGGAAAATGATTTTTGACAATGACTCTTTCCCATCAATTAATATTTTTTTTATTTCATTTGGTGAATACCATTATTTGCTGCACATATCTTACTGTGGATCCTCAACTCCTATTTGTCATTGTATGTGGATGAGGCTTAAGCTGTTTTCATGTGTTTCCACTAAAAGAGACAGCCAGAATATGCAATCGACAATCAACTTCTTCTTTTTTTTATCAAATTTGTAAACATGTTATTGAATTACATATATAACAACCAATTCAAGAAAACATATTCAAATGAATATACCAACATGCACGATCTCAAGCCGAGGGTGGGGTTGAGATTGCACACAAATAGTGTTATGAACTCTGAACTGTTTCTGTAATTAGAACATGCGCGATCGACAAAAAGAATGCAGTTTCATAATACAAGGTTGTCTTCTTTAAAAGTCAACTTTCTGGGGTTGTTTGGTTGGGGGTTTTATTAGCATAACGAATCTTAACTTAACAATCAGACTAAATTATACAATTTTTTGTTTTGATTTCAAGAGATTATAGTGTGGATATTACACTCTGTTTGGATCATTGTTCCTCGTCGTTTTATAATGTATCGTATTGTACGGTACTATGTTATATTGTACCGTATCGTTTTATGAATACAATGTTTGGATAAATTGAATTGTTTGTTGTTGTTAAATAACATTTTGCTTTTTGGTTTGACTGTATCGTACTGTACTGTAACTGATAAATTTACTAAAATACCCTCAATTGTTTTAAATATTTAATTTATCCAGAATTACACATAACGAAAACTATTTTCTACTAATTTATCACTAATTATGTCTTATATATAAATTAAGCAATTAAATTCATGTGAATTCTACCGAAATTAGTTGAACAAGTTAATATATTAAAAATAATAATAAGTACACTATATTCATAATTAGATCATAATAATAAAAAAATTTAAAAAAATATTAAGTAGACTCCATTCAGACAAAAGTAAAACAAAACATTTACCTGAAGAGTATGGAGAAGCGGCAGAAGAACAAAACGAGTTTTTCACGTATGTAGGTTATTATATAGGTTATATTTGGGATACTGTCTTTGAGAATTTATATAGGTTATTAGACTTCACGTAGAATTCTATTATAGAATTATATGAGAAAGAGATTTTGCTATTATTTAAAATAAAAAAAAAGGTAAAGGGTAAAATAGAATTATAAAATAATAAGTTAGGGCATAACTAGAAAGAAAATTAGGAAACAATCCCACCACACCAAATCAGTTGTTTCAAGAAATGGGACTTTTCATTGTTTCGAAACAATGGATTTAACAATACAATACAACCAATTTTAACTAAACAATCAAAACAAAGATTGTTCTGGGAAAATAATATAATACGATACAATGGGTAACAACCATCCAAACAAATTATCATAAAGTTATACAATGTTTGTGTAGACAGTAAATTGCGTCGAAAAAATAAAATCGAGACCGAAAAATATTGCAACAATCGTAATATTTTATTTCAAATATTTGAGTGTTACAATCTCTATAATCATCTTATTCTACTTTTCAACAGTAAATAAAAGAGCCTTCGAGCTTAATCTTGAATTTTATTTTATTTGAATCCAAGTGCTTGAGGTCTGATCTTGATCTTGACATATTTTTAATCCAAGGGCTTGCATCTTGTTCTTGAACCTTCGTCTTGATCTTTAATCCTTAAAACACTTGGATGCTTGTAACTTTTAGAGAAATCTACAGAGTTTGATCCACGAGCTCCCTCTTGCTTCTTGTTATAACTTCTGGTGTCTTTTCTAGGTTATGAAGACTCTTATTTATAGTTGTGAGAGGGAAGAGTTATGGTAAGAACAAACTCTTTCCGACCAATCAAATTGAAGTGTGACAAGGCCGTATTTGATTGGTCAGAATATGTCACTTGCACACGTGGTGCGATTTCATTGGCCTTTTGATTTGACTTGGCATGCCTTGTCTTTTTGACATGTGGCACGATCTTATTGGCTCTTTTGTTTGACTTGGTATGCCACATCATTTGACACGTGGCACCAAATTGTGCCTCTAGGAAAATGACATTTTGGACTTAATAAAGTGGACTCATCAATTTAGCCCAATGGATTAAGATTTATTTATTTAATCCATATATATATTGGACTTATATAACTAATTCAATTATATTAGCTCATAATATCTATTTGGATAAATATATCATGAATTTAAAATATAGTCCAACTTGTTTTACGGATTTAAATTCAATAAAATTTAATTATCTATAAATTCCTCCTATTTCAAGGCTTATCGAAGGATAAATTTTAAGGACTAGACTTGAAGTATTTGTTGAAAACAATTGGTATTTTCCTTGGAATGGCTTCGTGAATGTCTCTTATTAATTTTGAAGTATTAGTTGCATTCTATCTTGACTAAAATAGTGACAGATCACATTTTCCATAATTAATCCTTTAACTAACTTTCTTTTTTACTTAAGCACCAAAATTAGAAATGAATGTTAAATGCCAAGCAATCTTAGTTAAAGTGACGCTGCAAGACTTCAAAATTGACCTCTTAATGGAGCACATAGTTGATCTACTACACATGGCAGTTGCTACAACATATGAATGCATCACAATATGTAGATTTGTATCACCGCAATTTTTAATTCAAGCATGACTCTGAAACACGTCTTTCCTTCTCCGACTACGATTGTTAATTTGAGTAGGAGTCAAATTTTGGTAGCCCAGTTCATGTTGGAAACTAACAGTGACAGCCGCCTTTAACACTGATCCCACATCGTGAATTAATTCTCAATAGCCTACTCTAATCATCTATTTAAGGTTGCACTTTCTTCACCTCACGATCATCAATTTCGAATGTCTTTGACGCTTGTGAAGTATCACCGAAGGTAATTTCTTCTTCTATTCTTGTGTTTTTTTTTCTTTTGTCGTTTTTTTCTTTTTAGAAGTAACTTCGTAAAATTACGTAGTCCTTTATAAGTTCGAGACGAAGACCTTTAAAAGTTCACGATGAAAACCTTTAAAATTTACGGCGAAAATTCATAAAATTTTGCGATGAAAACCTTTTAAATTTGTGGCGAAGACCCATAAAAAATCACGTAAAGATCCTTAAAAGCTCATGGTCAAGATCTCTAAAAGTTTATGGTGAAGACATTTAAAAGTTCGCGATAAAGACCTTTAAAATTCGTGGCGGAGATCCATAAATGTTCGTGGTAGAAATCTTAAAAAGTCAGCAGTGGGGACTATTTAAAGTTCGCGACGAGCACCTTCAAAAGTTCAAGACAAGCACCTTTAAAATTTCGAAACATATTCCTTTTAAAATTTCGGAACGAAAACCTTAAAATCCGAATGCCTTTAAAAGTTCGCAACGAAAACCTTAAAAATTCGAATACCTTTAAAAGTTCGAGACGAACATCTATAAAAGTTTGCAACGAAAATCTTTAAAAAATCACCTTCAGAATTGTCCCGGACAATAATTTAAAACCAACTTTATATTGCATCACGCTGACAATTTCAGATTTGTGCAATCTCATCAAAATATTCATATCTTGGTGTAGAAACGTCGAATTTACAAGCCGTTTGATTTCTTGAAAACTGAACTTCAAATCTAAAACATGTCCAAAACATGGGATTTAATACCTTAAGGATAGTTTCACGTAATATTTCGAAGTTAACTTAAAATTCTGACACGCTGACGATTTCAAACTTGCACGACTATACCAAAACTCTTATATTTTGATGTAGGAACGTTGAAATCACGAACCGTTTGATTTCTTGAAAACAAGACTTCAAAATACAAAACATGTACAAAATGTAGATTTAATACCTTAAGGATTGTTTTAGATAATATTTTTAAGTCAACATCAAATTTTGATATACCGACAGCTTCGAATTGGCGCGACTTCGCCAAAACTTTTATGTTTTTGTATGGAAGCCACCGAATCATAAGACATTTTTCTTGCTATCAATTGAAATTCAAGATCTCCATTCTCACCAAACGTCTTGGGTTTACGTCTCACTGAATTTGAAACGTTGTGCCAATGAATCTTTCTTCTTATATTTGTGTTCCCTTTTGACGCCTCTCTTTTCTTCCCCCTTTTTTTGGGGCAGTGAGTGGATATGAGTACCAACAAACTTGAAAGTTATGTGAACATGAATATATAGAGAATCCCCAGACTTTGATGCAAATATTGTCATCATTTCTGTGAAGACACCATTTTACCACAACATCTTGCCCCTTTTAAATCAAATGGGATCCAAAGCTTAACAAAAGAATGATATCTCAGCTCGATTTTCAAATTCTGATTGAATGGATTAGATTCCATCGTACTTCATTCGAACGATGATTGGGGCACTATGTATCTTTTGAACTCATGCGACAGAACTCAGGATGAAACTCTAAGCTGCCTACGTACCTCGGTGAAGAGGATCAAGTCATACCACAGTTCAGAATGGGTTGTTTTTTATTTTATTTTATTATTTTTTATATTTTATGTCCTAACTTTTGCCTAGGCAGCCTCTTTCGAGGTTTTCAACCTAGCGTACTTTTTTTTGTGGGCCGTACATAGTTTAGACTCATGCAATCCATGAGTGTAGGAACGTGCAATTTAGGCTCATGCATCAAGGAGCATAGCAACTTCAAGGATAATAATTCTTCAAAAACTTTCCATTGATAGAGCCGATTGTCATCTGCATCAACCATCTTGTAAGCCCCACTTGAGTAAGCTTCTTGTATGACATATGGCCCGTCCCATTTTGAAGTGAACTTCCTTACAGGTTTATGGGAAGTAATTATGGGTATTCGTACAACAAGTACTTGATCTCCTACTTGAAAGGATCTCGGGAAAACTCTTTTATTGAAGGCACAAGACAATTGAGCTTGATAACATTCAAGACTCTGCTGAGCTTCCAACCTTTTCTCATCAAGAGCCTCCAACTCTGCTAATCGAAGTCGAGCATTTTCTTCATCAGTAACCCCTTCTTGAATATCTAATCGTAATGAATGTATTCGACACTCGAGTGTAAGTCGGCTTCGACTCCATAAACGAGTGCATAAGGGGTCGCTTGTGTTGGCGTACGGTGAGTTGTCCTATATGCCCATGGAGCTTCTTCCACACGGTGATGCCAGTCTCGTTTGGATTTAGAGACAACTTTCTTTAACAAGTTGCATAGAGTCTTGTTGAATACCTCGGCTAGATCATTTGTCAAGCCCCGACCACAGGGAGCGCGACCGGCGCTCAGCCGAGATAACCCGACCGAGCAAGCCTGTACAATACCTTTCTACCCAAACTCACCCATGATTTAAAGAGAATAGATAACTTAGTTAATTAAACAATAAGGGAATCATGTAGAAACTGCCAAATCCATTACCATTAGTTACTTCATTTAATAAGTCTCAAAATACACAAATTTTCATAGTTTGAAGTGGAACAAGTGATCAAAACACAACATAACTTGTTTGACTTTTCCAGCACTCATATACATCCCACGCTGTGTCTACATAGCATCTACTATATAGGAATGACATGATAGTGCCGGAGACAAGGCCCCGGCTATACCTCAAAATATTATACACATGAAGCCAAAAGACACAAGACCCTGATATGAAGTGGGGCTCACCAAGCCAGTTGAGAGGAGAATGTATTGCTATTACTGATCGATGCCGCTTGCTATGGAACCACCTGCATTCATTAAAAGATGCAGCGCCCCCGGCAAAAGGGACGTGAGTACATGTGGAATAGTACTCGTATGTAATGCAAATAGAATAACATATGGAAATTCGGTAACTCAAACAAGAGGCAAATGAAGTACATCAAGAAACTATGAAACGTCCCATAGAATCACATTTCAAGTCTTATTATACTTACTTCATTCTGAACATATTTTGGGATCAAGTGTTTCATATGAACTATGCATGAGATACAGAATATAATGTAAATGTAACAACATGTACAAACAAGGGCAATGGAAGTGGCATCTATTGTTCATACTGGATATGTGTTTCACATACTTTCTATAGGGTTCACAAATTATATTATACACCTATGTGTTTCATAGCCCGTCCATAGGGTTCACAAATTATATTATACACCTATATGTTTCATAGCCCGTCCATAGGGTTCACACATTATATGATACACCTATGCGTTTCATAGCCCGTCCATAGGATTCACATATTACATTATACACGTACGCATTTCATAAACCGTCCATAGTGTTTATTCATACCATACACCTAGGCTTTTCATAGACCGTCCATAGGATCACATACACAATACATCTATGCATTTTATAGACCCTCCATAGGATCACATATACAATACACATATGCGTTTCATAGACCATCCATAGGATCACATATAAAATACACCTATGCGTTTCATAGACCGTCCATAGGATCACATATACAATACACCTATGCGTTTCATTGACCGTCTATAAGGTCACATATACAATACACCTATGTGTTTGATAAGCCATCCATAGGGTTCACATAACACCTCATTATGCACGAGACCATATATAAACTCAAAGTGACATGATTAACATTACATTAACACATGTATGGTGAATCAATAAGTCGATTTCAATGGCACGTGGACCAAATTGGTTTTCCATAAGATTCATCATCAATTAGTATATGACATCTCACTTCCATCTCATTATTCTCTCACTTTTCATCTTAAGGTCATTAGCTAAGTTCATGATTCTTGGGGACTTAACATCGGATTCATTTATATTTATTATTTTAGAAGCATGCCTACTATGATTGAAACCTATTGGAACATACAATGCCTCATAATTCTCATTTTGGCAATGCGACCACATTTCATATTCATACTATTATTTACATGTACTTTCCATGGGTTATCATAGGACATTAATAACATTTATCATATAAAGGGGTTAAAACTCATTTCATAGTCTTTTACACATTCTTTTATTTCAATGGCACTATTGGCCATAATTGTAATTCTCACTCTTGGCACGATGGCTGATGAGTGGCTAGAATTCGTGATTTTAAGCATTATATCCCTCGCATTTTATGAGCT
>ML365925.1:9347-21760 GCA_005239505.1 Nicotiana paniculata
TATATATATATATATATATATATATATATATATATACATCTTGCTATAATGATGGCGATACCACCACAACGGAGGAGACGGGTAGAAATTCATGAACAACTGTAGAGTTAGGAAATCATTGATTATCTCATCTTGACTAGAATCATCACCTCATTATGAATAAACCGTTGGTAATTGTCCTTCAATGTATTTCACATAATCTTATCACATTGATCCCCGGTTCAATAATCTCGTCTCGCCCAGTATGAACTGCTTAGACAACAAATTGCCCCAACATGACCAACAGTCTTACATGACATCACAACGCCAATAGGCCATAACTCGAACATGATACATGAAGAAATGACTCAGGAAGAGACCACCCTGCTCACGCAACTTATTATGAACTCTTCTCAGAATATAGAAAGTAAAACACAAGAAAATAAATATAGGAATCTTACTCATCATCATACTGTTGCGGCATGTAACCCGATCCCATTAACATACCCGTGGCGGCATGTCAACCGATCCCAATAACATACCCGTGGCGGCGTGCCACCCGATCCCATCATAAAATTCACATAAGGAAATATACACGGAGTTGAATCGCTCACTATTACAAATTACTGAATATCGATCATAAGAACGCTAAGTGGATATACCATCTTGGGGAGACTGATAAAGCCACATGCTACAAAATTTAAGCACAACTGAGGTGCGATATATATACTCTGAATCTCAAGAGCTCTCCCGATCACATAACATCATCACTACACGCAAATTGAACACATAGGGATCTATTAAGCCGTTTCCCAACTCACACGGCACAATCACAACATTACATGAATTTGACGAAGACGAAAAAACACCTGATATCCCAACACCCCTCCTTGAGGAGCGCTATATTGAAATGAGCATATCTGCCTTACATGAAGACCATAATCATATTTAAATCCATCCACAAACATCGAGTCTACCTTGCTCGCACCAAACTAAGCTAATAGCTTTACCTGGGTCCGTATTAACCCACTTTCTCTCATAATACGCGAGAACAACCATCATAGCGGGGACAAACACCCCACAATCCACAACCAAATGATCTGAATGTCTTCCAGGCATAAATTCTCAAATAAGCAATATTGCACTTCTTTAAACTCAGTCCAAATCTTCAATCCACTAAGTGACTACATGTCACACTTATACAATCTTCTCGTGGTTATGCTCCCACGACCTTCCACACCAAGTAACAAGTCTGCACATCCGCATCACCGACCACACTAATACTGCGCAACACGTCAAGAACCCACGACCAGGGTACAAAGCCTATTTTCACCGAATATTGATCTCAGGTGACACTGAAGATAACACCAGCTAACTCTGGACTCTCAAATCACTTTTTCTTACTCATCCGAGCTCATGACATCCTTGCTAACACCGAACCGCAATATCAATTCTTACTTCTAGTTACATACTGCTCACCGCACCTCATGTACCAATATGAGATAGCGCGAGAATTTCATCACAACTTCTGATCCACCAATAGGGTGAGCACTTCCTCACATAGAACCCTTTTACTTAACTCAATTCAAGAGAACCATCACAACACTCGAGTTAATTCTCAGAATTACCCAACATGCAAATCCTTAAGTAGCGGTCTATACCACCATAACCCTTTCGGGATCCGCCTACAACTGACAGGCCATAATACTTGAATGTTTCCAAATAAAAATCTATTCCGACGGCTGACATATCTCGCACACACCGGCACAAACCACATGCATAACTTAATCACATCGAAGAAACTGATCACTGTCGTATCTCAACCATGGATAATCAATCTATCTTCTTTTAATCATCCTCAATTGCCTCAGGAATAATAGTAACTTCCTCCAACTCATAGCGAACTCAACCCTCACTCATCCCGAGTGACCTTGATTTACGAGACCATGCTGCCTGAATCCCGCAACCCATCTCGTACCTTCCTGATAGTCTTTCTACAATCCAGAGTTTATTTCTCTAACTCCTCCAATATTATCCTGCATGCTGAAAATAACATAGAACCCCAACCATCTTCCTTTTTCTCAGAAATCACTCTGCAAAAGCTCGATTCTCAATCATACTGCTGCCTGAAACCCCTAAACGCCACATTCTTAACTTTTGAATTCACTAGGACCACTATTGAGAGTTACCCACTCTGACTGGCCCCGATTACAATCACCCCAAGGTTCTTCTAGCATAAGAACTCCCTTTTCAATGAAGCACGTGACTGAGTCACTACCCTTAAAATTTGCCTATGCATTAAGCAAAATTCTGAATCTTCCAAAGCCTAACACTGGTCTGCTAGGACCAACCTTTGCACACCTTCATCAAATCCCATGCACAATTACCATCCTACTCCTTTCCCTTAGCTGTACCAACTTGCCAATATGCCGAAAATTCGCAACCCCATGAGAACATGAATCCTCCAGCCCGACTGCAGGTGGTGGGACTCCCCCACTTAGCTCGAAGCTACCCCTTGATCCACTTTAGACCTTGCTGAGATCTTTTCCCCTTTGTTAATATGATCTTGCTCAACCAATCCGTACAATTCTTCCAATTTCTCTTGTTAGCACTCCCTAATTACCCAAATTCTCTAGCATCATTCACACATCCCGCCTCCTACCGAACAACCACTGGAATCCCTCTCGGAAACTTGCCAATTATGCAACCGCTAACCTATTCACCGAAAATGACCCACCTATGCAATTCACCAACTTACACCTTCCAACGACGCCATACTACACTATCTCTACGACATCAATACTTCATCCTAAGCCCGTTCTCATGCACCAATCTTACCAGTCCGTCCGCTCCCCATGGACATCTACTAGTTGCGCTACAATACCTTCTAATTCACCACTATGCTGCCGCCCCCCACTTTGCGACTGCTCGACTAGCGCTTCCTACACCTGGCCTCCTAGAAATGGAACCACCGCCTAGCCTCAATTTAATATCATTCTCTGCCAACTGAATTCTTCAATACTCCTTCACCATACTCTGGCCCCCATGCACCCAAAGAAACCATGGCATTAACGAACTTAACTCATTTCACTCGATCAAGGATGACGATAACACGTCACAGGTGAATACTTTACCTTACTTGAAAACACCAAGTCTTACCATTTTATCAATCCAAAACCTGGCCATCTATAGATCAATTGCCTTCCTTCCGCCGGAATCTAAATACTGAAATCTCGAAATCACACTCTGAGAAGACCTCCCTTCAAGACATTCATCATCCCCAACCTATGGGCATGCATTCTATCATTATATCGACATCGCACGATAACCAATTGTAACCATCATCACCACCTGAGCATAGCCTCAAAGTTCTCAGAAACACAGCAACCGAGCTGAAACAACATATTATTCTTATGCAGGCAACAACAACAACCCCATCCAACTACTCATGGGAAACATCCCGCACCATATCCGTAGCACCATATCAAGTCCTCAAATTCCTGATTCATAGAAAGCGCTCCACGATGCGTAAGATTGAGTAGGAATAACCATAGGCATAAGCCTCAAAACAAATTGAATCACACAATGAGGAATCAAGAAGGGAAGTACTCCTAACAGCCATGTGCCTCTCGAAGATAGGTACAGATGTCTCTGTACTGATCCACAAGACTCTACTAGACTTGCTCATGACTCGTGAGACCTAAGGGAACCTAGCGCTCTGATACCATATTGTCACGACCCAAAATCCCTAAGGTGGTGATGGCACCGGACACCATTGTCAGGCAAGCCAATCATTTAAAATTAAGTTAAATTTCCTGTCTTAGCATTTTTTAAATCATTATCTTTGACTTATTACGAAATAACTAAACAAAATCCGTTAAGAAAATTTGACGGTTTAAATGTTCCATTTTAGCAAATATATCCCAAACACATCCCAGAACCCGGTGCCACAAGTACATGAGCTATTTCTAAGAATTTATATAATCATCACAAAGCTTGTCCGAAACACAAATTGGACAAGGGATTTAAAATGAAAATACATACAGTATGAGGGAGACTCTGTCAGCTGCGGATCGCCTCTGGATGATGCAGCTCGCCTAAGTCTCCAAATCCGCCACATCGCTATGAAAGTACCTGTGCAATAAAAATACACACCAAGTGTAGCATTAGTACGAAAACAACGTGTACTCAGTAAGTCGCCCACCTAACCTCGGAGAGGTAGTGACGAGAGGTCGAATTAGACACTCACTAAGGTCCAACAAACTAATTTAACAGCATATGAAGAACACGGTAGGCATGTTAAGGTAGTAAAGCAGCAAATATATAAGGCATTGAGATCCAAGTAAATACTGGAAGTAAATAAACAGTTACTACTTCCTCATTTTTTCCCCAAATAAAGGGCAAAGTAATGAAAATTGCAACAAATTCAAATTGTATACTTTCCCAACTCCGCTCGACGAATTGACCAAAATTCCCTCGAGCCCACGTGCCCGGAATCCGAAACTTCTCAAAGATACATTCTAGCCATAGCTCTACTAGTTCAAATATACAATTTACTCTAAACTCCATGCTCAAATTCGTGGTTAAAATCATAATACAAATTTCTAGGTTTCTTTAAGATTTTCCCAATTTTCCTACAAATTATCATGTATAATTCCATGCCATAACATTGTATTTTACTTAGAAACATGAAGGAATTACTTACCTTGTGATCCTTGACGAAAACTGTCTCTTGAAGCGCCTCAAAATCGTCCAAACCAAAAGAAAATGGAAGGAAATGACCAACAATCTCGGTTTTAAATCATTTTGACCAGGCCATTTTTTGCACCTACGATCCAACTCTCGCACCTGAGATTCCGTAGGTGCGACCAAACCTCCGCACCTGCGGCTTTCCTCAGCTCAAACCAACTTCGCACCTGCACCCCGTAGCCCACATCTGCGACTTCGTAGGGGCGGAATATCATCGCACCTGCGCTCCCAGCCAGACCACCACTTCTTCGCACCTGCGGCGCCATAGCCGCACCTGCGGCCAAAGCCTCGTAGGTGCGGTCACACCAGATGACAGCAATTCCAGCTCCTCTTCTAACTTCTAATATTGATCCGTTAACCACCCGAAATCCACCCGAGGCCCCCCGGGACCCCGTCCAATTATACCAACCTGTTCCAAAAAATAATGCGGACTTGCTCGAGGCCTCAAATCACATCAAACAACATTAAAACCATGAATCGCACCCAAATCCCAACTTTATGAACTTAGAAATTTCCAATTTCTACATCTGATGCTGAAACCCATCAAATCACGTCCGATTGACCCCAAATATTTCACACAAGTCATATTTGACATTACGGACCTGCTCCAACTTCCGAAATCGCATTCCGACCCCGATATAAAAATTCCCACTTCCGGGCGGATTTCTCAAAATCCTTCAAATTTCTATCTTAGCTAAATGACTTCAAAATGACCTACGGATATCCGAATTCACTTCTGATCGCGCTCCCAACTCCATAATCACCATACAAAGCTATTCCTAAATTTGAAATCTCAAACGGACATCAATATCACTGAAATGCGCTTAAAGCCAAACTTAGGAAATTCCTTCAAAAATGATGACTTCCACAATATACGCTGAAACGCTCCCGGGTTATTCAAAACTCGATACGGACAGACGCCCAAGTCTGAAATCATCATACGAACCTGCAGGAACCTTCAAATCCTGATTCTGAAGTCGTTTACTGAAAATTCCAATCTTAGTCCATTTCTCCAACTTAAGGCTTCTGAAATGATAATTTTCTTTCCAAATCAACTCTAAACTTCCCGAAATTCAGTTCCGACCACGCCTACAAGTCATAATACCTAAAACGGAGCTGCTCATGACCCCAAACTACTAAACGATGTGCTCGAGCTCAAAACGGCCGGTCGGGTCGTTACAAAATAGATAACATATTTTTAGAACCACGAAATAAAATATAATTGTAATTACCATTTTCAAGGTAAACAATTTGGCGCCCACCGTGGGGCTATAAATAATAGTGATTATTTTAGTGTTGGTTTTCTAAAAACACAAGTTATTCTTTACACTTTTTCTTGTCCGAGAATCTTCAATTTCAGGTTAGAGAATGTCACACTCAGTAAATGCACATGAAAACAACAGTCCTGAGGATCATGAAGAGAACTGCGCAACTACTTCAGGTGCCGGTGAACTGCCGCAAAACTCTGAAGGGGCAACAATGCAAATCCCCATTGACGAAGACTCGCACAACGCTATGCATGTCAATATAAACTCCCAATTGATCAACAAAAGGCATCTTCGAGAATTTCTCAACGATCAAGCCAAGAACCACTTCCGAGAGAGAAAATCAAACAGGAAGAACGGGCCAAAAGAACCCCAGCATGCCATTCACATGATTATTGGAGAAACCAATGTCCCGCAAGGACCCGTGTTCAAACGGGCCAAAGTGCCCATCACCAGTGAAAAGCAAACTTGGAGCTACAGACCTGAAGATGCTCTTTCATTCAGCAAAGAGGACATCGAGACCTTGTCCCAACCATATAATGATGCACTCGTAACTTCTTTTCTCTTAAATAACATTTAAATTAAACTTATGCTTGTGGATCCAAGTAGCTAGGCCAATATAATCGGATCAGGGGTAGTGGAGCAGCTCAAAATGCTCGACCAAGTCATACCCGATTCCCGAGCCCTCAGTGGGTTTAACATGACGAACAAAACGACGAAGGGGAAATCACCCTCTTAGTTGATGTGTCCGGTACATTTCAGGATACCAAGTTTCATGTCATCGAGGATAACACGATATACAACACCCTGCTTGGAAGGCCATGGATACACAGCATGAGGGCAGTACCATCGACTCTCCACCAGATGTTGAAGTTCCCAACTAAAGATGGCGTAAAAACGGGGTATGGAGAGAAACATGCGGCAAAGGAAATGTTCGCAGTACATGGTATAACACCGGCTCCCATATACTCCACCTCGGAAGGATCAGAAGATAAACATGTCCCCAAGGATGACGAAGAAGAATTCCTCACCCATCGAACCTTCGTCGCCCCCGAAGAATCGAATGCAACAAAATCAACGGTCGAAGACCTGGAGCAAGCTGTTTTGATGGAACATCTTCCAGATCGAAAGGTATTCGTGGGAACGAGATTGACCCTCGAACTCAGGAAGAAACTCATTCAATTTCTTGTTAACAACATTGATTGCTTTGCTTGGTCCCACTTAGACATGACAGGGATCCCACCGGAAATAACCACTCATCATCTAAACGTCGACCCCAGGTTCAAACCGGTGAAGCAAAAAACGAGGCCTCAGTCCGAGGTAAAGCATGCATTTGTCAAAGACGAGGTAATGAAACTCCTCAAAATAGGATCCATCAAGGAAGTAAAATATCCCAAATGGTTGGCCAATGTATTAGTGTTTCCTAAAAAGGGGAACAAATTAAGGATGTGCGTAGATTATAAAGACTTAAATAAAGCATGCCCTAAAGATTCTTTCCCATTTCCCAACATCGATCACTTGATTGATGCCACGGCTGGCCACGAGGTCATCACCTTTCTCGACGCCTACTCCGGGTACAATAAAATTCAAATGAACCACGAGGATAGGGAAAAAACTTCATTCATCATGAAGTATGGCACATACGACTACAATGTAATGCCCTTCGGGCTAAAAAACGAAGGGGCCACATATCAACGCTTAGTTATTAAGATGTTTGAACGTCAAATAGGTAAATCCATGGAAGTTTACATTGATGACATGCTGGTTAAATCCCTGCGCGCAGAGGACCATTTGACTCATTTGCAGGAAAATTTTGACATCTTTAAAAGCTACAACATGAAGCTCAATCCCGAGAAATGCGCCTTCCGCGTGGGTTCGGGTAAGTTTTTAGGCTTTATGGTATCAAACAAGGGGGTTGAAATCAACCCCGACAAAATCAAGGCCATTGAAGAAATCACAGTGGTAAACAATTTGAAGGTCGTGCAGTGGCTGACCGGGCGGATAGCGGCGTTAGGTCGATTCATCTCGAGGTCATCAAATCGGAGCCATCACGTTTTCTCCCTACTCAAGAAGAAAAACAACTTCGAGTGGACTCCGGAATGCCAACACGCCTTGGAGGAGTTAAAGTGATATCTCTCGAGCCCGCCTTTGCTCCATACCCCAAGGGAAGACGAAACACTATATATGTACTCCGCTATGATTGCACGTCTCAAATTGGCCAAAGGCCTAGGAGCGGAAGTCATCGAAGCAAAATGTGATTCCCTTTTTGGTAGTAAATCAGGAAAATTGGAGCTTCGAGGTTCGAGAGGACAGGATGCAACGATACAGATAAACTTCAGGTCACTTTGTTTCGCTTCAAATAATGGACGTTGGTACACATACCTCGAGCACAAAACAGCAAGGCCGATGCACTCGTAAACCTGGGATCATCCGTTGAGAAAGATGACATACTCCCCGGTGTCGTTAATCAGCTATCCAAATCAGTGATTAAGGAATGCCATGCCGAAATCAACTCCACCAGCCTAACCTGGGATTGGAGAAACAAGTACATCGATTATTTGGGAAGTGGGAAGCTACCCACGGACCCAAAAGAATCAAGGGCCCTTCGGGCTAGAGCAGCTCGATTTTCACTCGACAAGAATGGAACTCTTTACAGAAGAACCTTTGATAGGCCCCTAGCATTATGCTTGGGGCTGGGAGACACCGATTACGTGCTCCAAGAAATCCACGAGGGCACCTGCGGAAATCACTCTGGTGCCGATTCCTTAATTCGAAAGGTGATCAGAGTAGGTTACTATTGGGACAGCATGTAAAGAGAGACCAAAGAAATCGTCCAAGAATGCGACAAGTGTCAAAGTTTTGCACCAATGATCCACCAACCGGGTGAACAGTTGCATTCAGTCTTATCCCCATGGCCGTTCATGAAATGGGGAATGGACATCGCCGGTCCCCTACCAACGGCGCCAGGTAAAGCAAGATTTATTCTATTTATGAATGACTACTTCTCTAAATGGGTGGAAGCACAGGCCTACAGGAAGATAAGAGAAAAAAAAGTCATCAACTTCATTTGGGATCACATCATGTGTCGATTCGGGATCCCCTCCGAGATAACTTGCGACAACGGGAAGCAGTTCATCAGAGGCAAAGTAACAAAGTTTTTCAAAGATCACAAAATCAAAAGGATCCTATCAACGCCCTGCCACCCATGTGCAAATGGTCAGGCCGAGTCCACAAACAAGACCATCATTCAAAACTTAAAAAAGAAGTTAGAAAATGCGAAAGGAAAATGGGGAGAAATGCTGCCCGAAGTGTTATGGGCATATCTGACAACCTCTAGATCGAGCATAGGAGAGACGCCGTTCTCTTTGGTATATGGGTCCGAGGCTTTGATACCGGTCGAGGTCGGAGAGCCAAGTGCCAGATTCCGACATGCAACTGAGGACTCAAACAATGAGTCCATGACTACAACCCTCGAACTATTAGATAAAAGTGAGAAGCTTCACTGGTCCGGATGGCCGCCCAAAAATAAAGGATCGGAAGATACTATAAGAGGAGAACAAACCTCCGACATTTTGGACTTGGGGACTTAGTCCTAAGAAAAGTCACCCTAAACACTCAAAACCCTAACGAAGGAAAGTTGGGCCCGAATTGGGAAGGATTGTACCGCATCCTCGGAGTAATCGGCAAAGGGTCCTACAAACTCGGGACCATGGCAGGTGAGAAACTTCCAAACAATTGGAATGTATCAATGCTCAGGCGTTATTATTGCTAAGGTATAACTTTCTCCCTTTTCATTTTGTGCTTCATAATAATTTTTTACAGGTGACCGATGGAAGACACCACAACACCCTCCAGCTCGAAGACCTTAGGTTTTAAAGTATATGTTGCACTCTTTTTCCCTAATGTTGGATTTTATCCCAAATGGGTTTTAACGACGAGGTTTTTTAACGAGGAAACATCTATATGCTACCTAAGGAGAACTCAACAACTATTCAAAGCTTCTCTTTGATCAACCTCAAATATGGAGGGGCATCCCCCCAGGAGATCACCTCCTCGAAGGAACTAAAATGTTCCAAAGAGGGTCTCGACAGAAGAACAATGTATAGGACCAAATTGTCGAATGAACCGTGTCCACATACTTGTACCAAGTAATCAAAGGAGAATCTTTTATCATCAAAACACTTCGCGCGTCAAAAAGGTTTGCTATTTTCACAAGAGACGGAGTCTGTTTGAGCCCACGAATTGGAGTCCGACAAATTTTATACCAAAATGTTCTTCATCATCCCACAAGTACATTCATATAAAGAACACTAAAATCGGAGTTTGTTTGACCCCTCGAATCGACTCCGAAAGGTCTCATAATCTCAAGCCCTAAACCTCCTATTTCTACTGATTTTCATGAATTAATTGTTGAGATTGTGTTCTATAATCACCCATAAACGAGTTTTAATGATCAAAACACTTACCTCTATCAAGAACACTGATTTCCCTCTTCAAAAATCGCCTCAGGAGCTTCTTCCCGTTCAAAGATGGTGTCAAAAGGTCTAATGGTCGCGGAGGGTTTTAATTTATACTTTCTGCCCAGGGGTTCCGCACCTGCAGCCAATGTCTCGCACCTGCAGGACCGCACCTGCGACTTTTCACTAAACTGCCTAACTCCGCACCTGCGACTCAGATTCCGCACCTGCGACATCACAGGTGCGGCCCACTATCCGCATCTGCGACCTCTTCCCTAGCTGGCCAAATCTCGCACCTGCGGATCCTCCTTCCGCTCCTTCGGCCCCGCACCTGCAATGAACCATCCTCAGGTGCGGTTACACCAGCGCCAACAACTTCAGCAGCAACACAAACACTCCAAACTCCTTGTTAACCTCTCAAAACCATCCAGAGCCCCTCGGGACCCCAAACAAACATACCAACACCTCATATATGATCATTCAAACTTAGTTGCACTCCCGAAACACTAAAAATAACATCAAAACACCAGAATCACATAAAATTCAAGCCTAAGAACTTTGAAATTTCTAAAATCCTCCAACGATACCGAAGCTATCCAAAACAACTCCGATTGACCTGAAATTTTGCAGACATATCAAAAATGACATTACGAATCTGTTCCAACTTCCGGAATTCCATTCCGACCCTGATAGCCTATTTTCCATTGCCGACCGGAAATCACCAAAAACTAACTTTCGCCAATTCAAGGCTAATTCTACATCGGTCCTCACCAAAATATTTTGAACACACTCCTAACTCCCAAATCACCTAACAAAGCTATCCGAACCATAAAATCCGCATTCCGAGGTCGTTTACCAATAAGTCAACACTCAGTTGACTTTTCAAACTTCAATGTTATTTTTAAAGACTAAGAGACTAAACTCTCACTACAACCATTCCGATTTCAAGCCTACCAACTCTAACACATCAATGACAGTATAATCAACCTATGACAAGTCAAGAATAGTAATTATTATGCAGGTTCTACGTAACGATCGACCGGGTCGTTACATTCTCCGCCTCTTAAACAAACGTTCGTCCTCTAACGTGCCAAGGGTTGTTCCAAGAGCCATCAACCGCCGAATAAACTTACCCTACACACACCCAAGGGCGACCCCACGTCATCCTACCTCGCATCGATCTAATAATACAACATAGTCGAATGCCACTATATCAAACCTAATTCCTATGCCTTAGAACCCAAATTCCCTCAGAACTCATCTACAAGATAAGAATCACGCCTCCACACACAGTATACACCTGAACCAAATCACATGAATCTGAAAGAACCCAACGCATACGTCCAAACTCTACGGAGTTAAACAATCCGATTCGGTGGAAAGCATCTACATCAAGTCATACCTAGAAGTATCATCATCTATCTGATAAAACTATGTCGAAACCGACCATACTCAGAAATGGCACATCCTCCCGGATCTCCACACCCCCAATAGGTACCACACACAACCGACACATGCGGTCCGTAACAATAACATCACCCACAAGGGCGCACATGAACATATGTGACAAAAGATTTTGAGGCGTATCCAGAGGATGGACTAAAATATGGTGAACATGTGAATATGAAAAATCGGAATCAATTAAAAACGTAAGCTTCTCGTGACAGACTGAAACAATACTTGGGATCACGGCATCAGAAACCATCTCATCCGGTCTGGCTGAGAATGCGTAAAATCGGGCCTGATCACAACCGAATCGACCTCCCCCTCTTGGGCAACCCCTACCTGCCTGACCCCCACCTCTAGCTTCCTAGGAGGGCGGTGCAGCTACTGATTCTGAAACCGCGGGCTGACTCCTCTACTGATAAGTACCTCTCGCAAGATGAGGGATGTCACACCTCCTTTATTATACGCCCCAAAGGGGATACGGGAGTTTTTCCACTTAAAGTGACATTATTCGAAA
>MDKI01022233.1:0-14705 GCA_005239505.1 Nicotiana paniculata
AGCCCCATACCTCAATTCCTCACTTTCTACTCATTTCCAAAAGACCCGATTCTAAATCCATGTTCGGCATTAGCCTTAACCAGCTGCATCAACTTAGGTCGAATTCCCAAATATTTAAAAAGCCCTAACTCTACCCAGTAATCCCAATTTCTACCTTGGATTTCATGTTATTAGGCCTAGAATCTAATAGATGTTGACGAAAATGGAAGGAAACGAGTTAAAGATTACTTACCTAAGAGATTATGGTGATTAAGCTCATCAAAAATTGCCTATGGGGTTTGGAGAAGAAGAGGGTTTATGAATTTTGGTAGAAATCCCGTAATGGTTCTATTTTTAGAATTAGAAATAACTGGGCGATTTTACTTAGTGCGATCGCGGCATGTGCAGTGCGTTCGCACATGCTATCCTAACCAACCTTCCGCGATCACGCCCCAACTAGTGTGTTCGCACAGGCTTCGCACCACGCAGTCTCCCAGACCCCACAATACCCTATGTGGTCGTACTCCCTTGAGTGCCTTCGCATAGGGTCTTCTCCCTATAGGTCCACGTTCGCACCCTTGGGGTTGCGTTCGCATAGAATATAGTTTACCCATACCCCCAGACCCCACACTACCCTGTGCGTTCGCACTTCCTTGTGTGCGTTCGCATAGGGCAATTACCTGGACACCAGCAACAACAATAAAACACCAGATTTCTACCAAGTCTTGCACTCCGACACTTACCCGGAACTCACCCGAGTCCTCGGGGCTCAAAGCTAAATAAACACAAACTCATAAACATCCTACGGACTTACTCAAGTAAATAAACCACTCTAATAATATCATAAATATCGAATTAAACCTCAAAATCTATAGACATTCTCAAAAACTTCATAAACTTCAAATTTTGCATTTAAGGTCCGAATCACGCCAAACGAAGTCCGTCTATTTCCAAACTTCACAAATAATACATATAAAACATATTGAACCTGTTCCGGGATACGGAACCAAGATATGGGCCCGATACCACAGTTTTCATATAACAATTCATTTTAAAAAACCTTTATATTTTTCAGAAAACAATTTTCTTTAAAAATTCATTTCTTGGACTTGGGACCTCGGAATTTGATTCCAGGCATACGCCCAAGTCCCATATTTTCCTATGGACCCTCTGGGATCGTCGAATCATGGGTCCGAGTCCGTTTACCAAAACTGTTAACTAAAGTCAACTTTATTCAAATTTCTAATAAAAAATTATCATTTTTATCAGTTTTTTTTCACATAAAGGCTTCCCGACTACACGCCCGGGCTGCACACGCAAATCGAGGTGAGATAGAAGGAGGTTTAACGACCTCGCAACACAGAATTAGCTAGAAATATAAGGGATGACCTTTTGGGTCATCACAATCTCCCCCTCTTAAACAAACGTTCGTCCTCGAACGTGCTAAGATTCACTTTGAACTCATCCAATCACTGATTGCGCATTGCCAACACACACCCGCGGGTGATCCCACGTCACCCCAACCGACATAAGCCTGATGAAACCGTCACAACTGACATATAGCCTTCTCATCATCATCGATAAGCCTCATACCTCAATTCCTCACTTTCTACTCATTTCCAAAAGACCCGATTCTAAATCCATGTCCGGCATTAGCCTTAACCAGGTGCATAAACTTAGGTCAAATTCCCAAATATTTAAAATGCCATAAGGCACGGCCACACAACATAGAACATCATACATAGGCTCAATAGCACTTTTGATCATCATAACTGCCCGAAATCAACTCAACATTGGCAATTAGTCCCACATATGGAAGAACTCTCTGTTTTCAAATCCCATAATACCGGTAATGATGCAATAACACGAAGAACTCATCAGTAGACACCCGAATCACCGAGTCACAGCTAACACCACCGGGCACACATCCCGCAAACTGAACTAAAGAAGCACATAACGAAATGGCTGAGTAGGAAAGATAGAAGCATATATAAAGGTACTATCAAACAAGCCCATAGGCATAACTCTCTATCGATACTGACTTACCAAAAGCAATATAACAAGAGAGAAGAAAAGCATATGAACAAATCACAAGGATGCCATCCTGATAAAAATTCCACCACGGTACTCAGCTCGGTCCAAACATATCAAGTCACAAAGAATCACGAGGGTCTCGCCCTCAACTCTACGACACATGTCGAACACCCTGCTATAACACTCCCACCTGAATCTTGGAACAATCTCTTACCCTGTGGCTAACATCTCCACACAGAAAACAATCTCTCTGCCGATGTGGCTGTGGAAGACATATGATGGATTCTCTGAGACCCATGAGTATCTAAAACGCTCCCATGCGAAGCTGGTAATGCAACTGAACTGGTTGACCCAAGATTCTCTACCGTGCCTGAGTTGCTCAATGAATCTACGGATTCGCCTCCTAACTGAAGCAATCAAGTGAGGTTTATATCTGGCCAACTCACTGAATCTAACGGCATACTCCAATAGTGACATGGCTCCCTGATGCAACTGCTTAACTTCGCACGCTGAACATTCCAAGGAAGTGAGGTGCAACCTCCCTCAAAACATCTCCGAAGACTGAATCCATGCTAGTGAAGCTAACTCGGCCAGATTACCCCAACTCATATGCCGCCACCACTGATAGACCCACTACTCTGGACCTGAGACATGACAAAAGCAATCCCGCTCGTCTCCACAATACCCGAAGTACGAAGAATATAGTGACACTCCTCCAGAAAACCCTGGGCATTACCCGTCGCCGATCCACTGAAAGATAGAATGGTGGTACCTCCAGTACCTCTAAATCCCGAGGTGCTCTACATCCGATGTTGCTGTCCTAACCACGGGCTGATCTGAAACCAGATGCTGTGGTGCCATGACAACTGGAACCTGACCAACATGATCTTACTACTCTGGAGTGTAGACGGTGGGAGTCTGAACTCCTCCCCTGATCCGTGTAATGGCCGGTGAACTAGAATCAATCTCGTCTGAGTCAATGTATTGCTTATGTTCAAAACTGTGTTCAAGTCCCCTGAAGTACGGGGTAGAAGCAGGCACCCCAGTACATGTCCCCCAACTAGAACTACGGGCGACTCCTCAACGACTGCTCTGGTCGGCATCTTAACTGCGACACGTGCTCCTCGTTGGTGTCACGACCCAAAATCCATAAGGTCGTGATGGCGCCGGACATCATTGTCAAGCAAGCCAATCATTAATTAATTGAAATAATTTCCGGTTTTAACATTTATGAAAAGCATTTCCTTTAACTTTATACAGTATGAGGGAGACCCCGTCAGCTGCGGATCGCCTCCGGATGATGCAGCTCGCCTAAGTCTCCAAATCCGCCACATCGCTATGAAGGTACGTGTGCAATAAAATGCACAACAAGTGTAGCATGAGTACAAAAACAACGTGTACTCGGTAAGTCGCCCGCCTAACCTTAGAGAGGTAGTGACGAGAGCTCAAGTTAGACACTTGCTATAGGTCAATTTAGATTATTCAAGTGTGACACTAAGCATGATTATCATAGGCAATTGATTAAAATAAAGAGTAAATATTATCAACTCCGTTCACATTTAACACTTTATATCTTCGTCATATTAATAACAATTAATCAACATGGGTGATTTAATCAAATAAAAATTAATCAACGGGAAGGAACAACTTCTTCCAAAATTTATTAAATCTCTGTCATTTCAATTGACAACTTAAAATTCCAGGCCAGTAATCAGGCAAAAATCATAGCAACTATGCAGTAAATATCATGCGCAAGCAATGCCGAGGGTCGAACGGAGCGGACCAACAATAAAAATTGTGCACTGCCGAGGGTCGAACGACTCGAACCATAGATGCATCTATCTGCCCTGCTCGCGAATCGATCATGCGGCGCGGTTATACATAAAATAATAAGGCTAGACTGCTCGTGAATCATACCTGCGACTCGGGTGCTCATATGAGTACAAAAAAATACAGGGTCATCCTGCTCGCGAATCATACATGCGACTCAGGCACCCAAAGTTACACATGTTCACACAATATTTCCACATTTTTATCAGGAAAGCAAGTTTTCTCAGGAAAGTGGTAAAATTCTTCTTAAAGGAACATGAAATATAGATTTTAAATCTTTGTTTTGAAACTCATTTGCTAAGTTTACTAATATTCCAATATAGCCCTATCAGCTATACAATTATCCACAGAGGAATCAATTCTCTTTCTAGATGATTAAGAAAATGAACTCTAGTCTCCTTCAGATATTCAATTACGATTTCGATTATATTAGCAGTTTAATATTACATGCAGGATCACAGGTACAACACGTAAGGCATGCTAGTGGGTCCTAGACTACCCGGACATGGAATAATAGCACCTACGCACGGACTCCCGTCACCTCGTGCGTACGTAGCCCCCGAAGATAATAGCACATACTTAATTAATTCACCTAGAGGGACAATTGCCCCTCACAAAGTTAGAAATGAGACTTACCTCGCTCCGAAATTTTATAACCGTCCTCCAAGCCCTTCCGATGACTCAAATCGTTGCACAATGCTCCGAAACTATCCAAACAACGACAAACCAATGAAAATATACTGTAATATTTGCAACAATTCCAAATTATATAATTTCCCAACTCCGCTCAGTGAAATGACCAAAATTCCTTCGGGCCCAAGTGCTCGGAATCCGAAATTTCTCGAAGATAAATTCTACCCATAGCTTTACTAGTTCAAATATACAATTTACTCTAAATTCCATGCTCAAATTCGTGGCTAAAAATCCAAATTACCATTTTCTAGGTTTCTTTAAGATTTCCCAATTTCCTACCAATTACCATGTCTAATTCCATGCATATACTTGTATTTAACTTTAAACCCATTAAGAAATTACTTACCTAGTGATGCTTGATGGAAAAACCCTCTTGAAGCTCCTCAAAATCGCCCACATCCATGAAACAAATGAAGGAAATGGCCAACATTTCGCATATAAACTAATCTGCCCAGGCCCCAATTTATTCTCTACGTTCGCATACCCAGGAACGCGTTCGTAGAGCTTTCTCAAGCCAACACTCCGCGTTCGCGGTCCCCTCCCCGTGTTCGCATAGGCCAAAGAGCCCCTTGCTCCCCTTCCTTTTACGCGTTCGCACACCTTACCCCGCGTTCACGTAGAGATCACACCCCAAGCCACCGCATTCACACTCCCTTCTCCGCAAAGCACAAGCCAATCCAGCAGCCCTCAAATTTCCTTCTATACGATCACACATAAGGGACCGTGATCGCATAGCACACTAGATACACCAGAAGACAGCAGCAACAGAGCAGAGAAAAATGGTCCGAAATTGCTCCGAAACACACCCGAGGCCCCCGGGACCCCATCCAAATCACATGACTCAGTCCCATAACATCCCACAGACTAGCTCGAGGCCTCAAATCACATCAAACAACATCGAAACCACGAATCGCACCCAAATCCCAACTTTATGAACTTAGAAATTCCCAACTTCTACATCCGATGTCGAACCCTATCAAATCACGTCCAATTGACCCCAAATTTTGCACACAAGTCATATTTGACATTACGGACCTGCTCCAACTTCCGGAATCACATTTCAACCCTCATATCAAAATTTCCACTTCCGGTCGGATTTCTCAAAAATCTTCAAATTTCTATCTTTAGCCAAATGACTTCAAAATGACCTACGGGCATCCGAATTCACTTTCGATCATGCTCCCAACTCCAGAATCACCATACGAAGCTATTCTCAGGCTCGGAATCCCAAACGGACATCAATAACTCTGAAATGCCTTATAGCCCAAATTTATGAAATTCTTCTAAAATGCTATCTTCCATAATATACGCTGAAACGTTCCCGGGTTATCCAAAACCCGATCCGGACATACACCCAAGTCCAAAATCATCATACGAACCTGCAGGAACCTTCAAATCTTGATTCTGAGGTTCTTTACTCAAAATTCCAATCTTAGTCCGTTTCTCCAACTTAAGGCTTCTGAAATGAGAATTTTCTTTCCAAATCAACTCTAAACTTTGCGAAATTCAATTCCGACCACACCTACAAGTCATAATACCTGAAATGGAGCTGCTCACGACTTCAAACCACTGAACGATGCGCTAGAGCTCAAAAAAATTGGTTGGGTCATTACATTTCCCCCCACTTAAACAGACATTCGTCCTCGAACGTGCTAAGAACTTCTCTGGAGTTATCTGAAATCATTGTTTAACACCTTGAGCACCTGCCGATGCTACCACAACCCAGTTGAGCATATTAGCTTGATCAAATCTGAAGATTTCTTCTTTTATCCATATAATAAGCTCAGAACCTAGTTCCAACACTTAAAATTTTCTGCCAGGCCTAGTTCCAATATATAAACACCGTATCAACTACCACACGACATATCAGAACATGACTGCATACCCTTGCTGAATTAGCACCAGGCACCGCAAGATTTATCATCTAACCACAATGACGCTCCCTGAACCTTAATAGCCAAAACTCCATGAATCTGATGCTCCCAAGGCACCTTATGATATATATATACATCCTGCTATAATGCTGACGATACCACCACAACAGAGGATATGTGTAGAAATTCATACCCAACTGCAGAGTGTGAGCATGTGATTTTTCACCCACCATATACTCCTACAAAATTCAATAAAATAAATTAATTTCACAAATTTTTATTGAATTTTAGTGTTAATTGTGAATTTATTTTGCATTGCATATTCATAATTCATCCTTTAAAATTATTTAAATTTGTTAAATTAGGCGCATCATTATTATCAAGGAATTATATATTCATTATTCGTAATTAATTGAACAAAATAACAAAACGGATGATGATTATTCGATGTAATGTAGTTTTAATAAATAATTGCTAAATTTAGTCATTTTTTCGAACAAATTGTGAAAATTAATTTTTCCTTTTAAAATATATGAGTGTCAAAATTAATTGTTTCACCTTTAATTATTTACCAATCAATCTCTAATTAGACTGAATTAGAATTAATTAATACATTTTTTGTGCAGTTTTAAGTCAATTTAAATTAATTAAGTATTTTAGTTTAGTTTAAAAAGAGAATTAAATCGGACCTGGGCCAAGAAATACCCATGCCTAAACCTATATCTACACCCCATTTACTCAGGCCCAATCAACCAAACGCCTGTCCATCTCAGTTCTCCTCAAACGACCCCGTTTCATCCCTCGAGCCCCCTAGCCATCATATTGATCCACCGGTCCTGAACTAAGGACCACTACGCTATATAACTGTCCAAAAGGTCCTCCCTCCCTCGAACCAGAAGCCTCACACCCCATCCCCTCCATCTCTCTCTCTTCGGTCTAACCCAAACCCTAGCCGCCCTAGGATTCCGCCGCTCGGAAGTCGCCTATCGGCGGCAGACCACCTCCAAACCATGCCAAATTAACACCACATAATCACCTCGTCTCCCACTCATCATATATCACCATAGTTTCCTCCAAACTAACCTAAAAATTCTTGAATCTTGAATCTAAGATCCAGAAACCCTAGTTTTTCCCTTTCAAGTTTAGTTCAAATTTTGGGGCCGTCTGAACCAGAGACTTTCATAAATTGATTTCTCTTGATGAGAGCAATCAATTTATGGTCGTCTAAGAAGTTCATTTATCCTATGGAATTTGGTTCAAATTCATGGCTATTTTCCAAAAAAAAAAAAAAAAAAACCATGGGTAATACCTTTTCTGTTTTTCTTCTTCTACCTTCTTCTATGGTCCTTTTTTTTTCTTACTTAGTTTACACGATTTAAGTAGTTGCAGTATTAGATCTTTCCCTATTTTTTTCTCTCTCTCTCCTGTTTGTACCATTTGGTTAGGCTAATCGAAACATGCAGATTTCATAAAGTTTAGACTAATTTGGGTTAGTTTTTAGGTTTTGTTATATTGCATGACTGTTTTAGTACACATGTTTATGTTATCATTTTCGTCAATGTTCTTGTTACTGTTTTAGGTCTAGGTCTTTTTTTTTTATTTATTTATTTTATTATTATTTTATTTCATTATCCATAAGTTGTCACCCTGATTAGTTAGGCCCTGATTATAAGCATTGTTTTTGGTTAACTTTTTTTCAATTAATAACTAGGTTTCTTGACAACCATGACTATCGGCATAGTTAGATTTGTTACTGTGTGTACGCATGATTGTGTTTTCAATCTGCACTGCCTCAACTTGTTAACATGTTATGCACATTCTTAACTGTTTTGCAAACTTATTTAGTTGTTAGGATTTTCTGATAATCAGTGATTGAAACTAGGAATGTTTAGCTTGATTGATTCATGTTAGGTCTTGCAAATGCTTTGTTTTCATTGTTTGCTCCCCTAAAATATGACTGCCTTTTGATTTAATGGCTCCATTATCTACCCAATTGTGTAGTCATTAGTGTAGTTAATTAACTGATTAGGTAATTCCTAAATAGGTAACTTATTGTCTAATAGTTAACCTAACAGATTTCCTAAAAAATGATTCACCCAAAATCCTAAATGATCAAAATAAGTTAGTTCAGCTTTATAGAATTAATCATTCAATTGACTAGGATTAATAGATAAGCCTAATATACACTTAATGAAATTGTCTAAACCAAATAATTCAATTAAAATACTGATTTTAATTCATATGTTAGTCAATTTGGGTAAATTAATTAAGCCATGAGGAATCAGTCACACTTAATTAGTAAACCTAATTTAAAAATCCAAAGGGGTAAAATAATTAATCTAAGACCTTAATTGATCTAAGTCCTAGATAACTATTTAAGATCAGGTATTCAATCAACTAAGTCTAATAGCAACCTAATGAGTCACTTGAATAAACATAATTCATAAACTTGGGAAAAATAATTAAACTAATTAAGCTAAGAGTTAAGTTTACAATTCATTAATGGTTAGTTGTCAAGTTAACCATTCAATTAGGACGATTAAGCTTAATTGTCCAAAATGAGCTAATCATAGTTAAGTCTAAATCCTAAACAATTCACCTAAGCCTACTCTCAAGATAATTCCAAATCAATTTCAGCTTCCTCAACCTAGTAAATAACTTAAGTTGATATTGATTATTAATTTAAATAACCTTAACCTTAGTTACCTAAAGGGTAATTCTAGGGATTTTAAGGGGCAGTATAGGATTTTAGCTAAATGAATCTTGGGTGTAACAACCCAAACACCTTCTAGAATAAGGAAATTAGACTTTTT
The DNA here is from genome assembly GCA_005239505.1 of Nicotiana paniculata. Taxonomy (NCBI): domain Eukaryota; kingdom Viridiplantae; phylum Streptophyta; class Magnoliopsida; order Solanales; family Solanaceae; genus Nicotiana; species Nicotiana paniculata. Next base: position 9,224 of record MDKI01022233.1, read on the forward strand.
GGGGTTAAAAGGGTATTTTCTAAAGAGGAAGGTTCTAGAAGAGGGGCAGTTGTCCCAAAGATAAGGTTGACAGCTGCCCTATGTACTATTTCAGGCTTTTGGATGAGGAATATGCGAAGACATATCTCATCCTTGATCTCCCTATAAATAGACCCTCTTTGTACAGATTCTGGACCTTACTTTTTTACTCTCCCTGACCATGCTGAAAGCATTTTAAAAGAACAGAAAAATCAGAGTATTGTCCATTCATAAACGAAAATTTCAAAAAAAAAGAGTATTATTAGAGAAGCAAAAAGAAATCTGATTGCTTTTGGAATCAAGTTCATAAGAATAGGGCTTAGTTTTTCAGCTTCTGTTCTTTCCTTTGGATTATGATTTTGGGAACCTCAAACACACATATCCAAGAATTCTGGGTCAATTCCTGCTGGGCTATTTGGTTTTCTTTGGGTTTCTGTTCACTGCTGCTGAATCTTCTTTCTCTTGTTGATTATTGTTCATACTTGAACTTTATTTGGTCAAGTCCCTTTTGCTGTTTTACTCTTAAAAGGTATGTACTAACTCAGCTGTTCTTGATGAATGAGGTTGTGTCTTCTGCTTTATGTAAATGTGACTGTATAGATGCTTATTAGCATGTTAATGAACCGCTGAGTATGATAAATACTATTTTGCTGTTGGTATTTCTTTGCTGGAATATTCTGTTTATTTCAGGCTAAAGGTACATAAATGTAGTTGATAATCGTGGTTCTACTTTCCAAAAAGGGTTGCACTATGGTGTAGAACTTGGCTTCTTCTATGGTTAGGTTCTCTCTATAAATATGTAGAAAATATGCTTTCAATTGAGTCTCTTTGGTCAATAAAGAGATTCGACAAGCAAGTCTCTAGATAGGATAGCATTAGCACTAGGGTGGATGAATTTGACCCATCCATGGTCAAATTCACTCCATAATAGTGCACAAAACAGTAGTATAGATGGCTGAAATTCACCCTTTAAAAGGGTACACAGTATGTAGTCAAGAAGGGCTGTAGAGTAAAGAATCTGAACCCTCGTATGGTCTGATTCATTCTCTAAAAAGCCAAGAATAGTCAAAGTGTTCAAATGAATACTGGTTGAAGTATTGGTATGGTTGTTAGAAATGTCAAGCAAGTTTGTATCTCTTGGTTTGAATAAGACTCTCCCTTATAGTCATATTCAAATCTAAGAAAAAATATATAAAACATGTTGCCTTTCTTTCTGCTGAATCTGTAATTGTTTGTTAAAATCTGGTTGTTCATCTAGGTGTGATTATAACAGTAGAATTATCTCTTAGAGGCTTCTGTGATTAATTCTATATCCCTGAAGTCATAATAGAGTCATTAGCTAGCATTAAAGGGTAAGTGAATCTGACCCTTTAAATGGTCAAATTCACCCCCATAAGATGCTTATATATGTTGGTTTGGACGACTTAGATCCTAGGTCACTATGGGAGAAACATGTAAAGAGTCGAATTTGATCTCTGTAATGATCAGATTCATTCTTTTACAGTGCATATGAGTTCTGTATGGTCCAGTTGGGACTAAAAACTGAAGAATACAGATCCTAAAAGCGTGAAAGTTGCTGGTTTTCACAGGAGAAACAACTAATCTTGTTATTTTATTTTCTTATTATTATTAGAATTTGTATATTTAATTAAGAACAATGTAATAGCGTATTACAACTTTTTATTATATACTTTTAGTTGTAATAAGGACTGGACTGTACACTTAATTTCAGTTTGATTCATGTTTTTTCCTAAAATTCGAATTTACATTCTATCTATTCTGAAAATGACATTAGGCAAAGAACGCATGCGAAATCTGTAAAAAAGACTTCGCTGGATCTCGAAAAATGGTTGTCTCAAAATTCAGTTAGAGTTTCAACATAAAGTCAGTAGATTATCTTCAGTCTATTTTGTGTCTTATAAATCTGCAAAAAATCAATGTTTACATGTGTAAATTTTAAGCCTTTAGAAACATGAGATCAATTTGTTTTAAATTGATAAGAATCACTGTCTCAAGATTAATAAGACTGCCTGTGGTTCGATCTTTTTGCTAGAAATTATAAAATGTTCTGAAAGTAGCATGATTTTGCCTTGCCAATCCATTTCAGAATTGATGAGTGTTTTAGATTTATGTTTAGGCTGCCTAAAAAATGGAAAACCAGAAAATCCGTTGTGTTATGCTCCTAAGTATATGTATGAATGAACATGTTTTTTATTACCATATTTCCTATTTATTCATCAAACTGAAAAGTAAAGATCATTAAGACTTATTTGGATTTCCTAAACTAGTGACCTCCCTATAAATTAGCCACAATTAGGATTGGCCAAAAGAGTTAAATGATAACTTTGGCTAAATATGGCCATAACCCAAGATTTGTGTCCTTTAGAATTTAAGCTTAAGTAATCTTCCGCATATCTTTTAGGTTGACAAATACATCTTTAGGTTGAAATTCTGAAAAGAATCAACTATTATCTCAATTACCATAAACTACACTCGGGAGTGGAAACTCATGCCCCCGACCCTCACTCCAAACAACTAATAAAATGCATATAGCAACCATGAGTGCATTTCATGTGACGCGATTGCCATGTGTTCAAAAACAACAAGTGTACGCCATCGTAACTTGTCCAAGATAAATCCATAAACGTCCTAATTGATTTTAAAACTAAAATGTTCTTTCAAATAGAAAACATAAAGAATAATCAAACATCGCCTCAAACAGGCACTTTAAAACTGTCATGACCATAGTCTTGACTACGTAATCTACACTCGGGTGCGACAAATCATGTCCCCGTTTTCAACTTCAAATTATAATAAAAGTCACATGTTGTAATTGCGGGTGCATTTCATGTGGCGCAGTTATAATGTGTCCAGTAACAAGCAAGTGCACGCCATCGTGACTTGTTTCAAGATAAATCCATAAAAGCGGCTAAAAAGTGAAAAAGGCTAAAAGGCATAATAGGTTTAAAACATGTAAATAATTAGATAATATAGGCCAAATATTAACAGTAAGCGACCGTGCTAGAACCACGGAACTCGGGAATGCCTAACACCTTCTCCCGGGTTAACAAAATTCCTTACTTGGATTTTTGGTCGCTGACAAATTAAAACTGAGTCAAAATTTCCTCGGTTTGGGATTTAAAAATAAAACGGTGTCCCGGAGCATCGTCAAAAATCTGGGTGGCGATTCCGAAAACTAAAATAAATCCCAAATCTGAATAATGTCACTTAAAGTTGAAAAACTCCCTTATTACCCCTTCATTAATCTGAGGGGTAGTGAAAAAAGGAGGTGTGACAGCTCTGCCGACTCTGCTGGGGATTAGAACCCAGAACCTCTGCCTTTTACCTAACGTGCTAAATGCCGCCTTTTACCGCTTTGATATTATCTGAACTGTATATAAACTGTTACGAAACCCTCTTCTCTCTGAGTCTTCTAAATCATCTGGGAAGTGTACACTTCGTGTGACTTCTTTTCTGTTAGAGTCATATCCAAATTTTAGAACGAGGTACGGACAAGTTGCAAAGCCGGTGAAGCTTCTGTATTCCCGATATGCTGCCCCCCTCGGCTCGAGCTGTTCGCTCGGGTAATCCTGGTCTAGAACAAAACCCCAGGATTTAAACTTAGTATAACATAGTCTCATACCGGATCCCTAGTAGGAACGATTATTTGCATCACGTGCATTTGACTTAGAGGACTCAACACACGGGTTGGGTCCGTCTAGGACAGGTGTACCCCAAAAACAAAAGACTACCCTGATGCATCTTACCTGCTACATATGCATTTATTTGTTTTAGCTTGTGTATTGACCGACTAAACTAAAAAAACAAACAAACAGATTACCAAGAGAGGTAGAATAGAAAATTCACTCTGTTTTGAAAATCCTCGTATTTATCCCGAAACTCGGCCAAAATTTCTAAAAAATAACATTCCAAAACAAAATGAGTGGGTGTATATTTTTAATCAGTCAGGATTTTCCGAACTACGCATTGTTTGATTCTCACGGGTGTGGGATACGTAGGCAACCCTCATCGGGTCCAGCTCTATTTTTCAATATCAAAGGATATATCCCTAAATAAAATTAGGCGACGCCATTATAGCCCGATTGCCCAAGTGGGGCACCGGAAGGCCGTTTTTGCAAAAGTGGCCGCCTGTGGTTTGTCTTTAAATTTCGACCCAATTTGCAAACACAGCCTTGAAAAACTTCCTACCCGAAGTATTTAAGGGTCGTAGTCGCAAAGATGGTCCATTTTTCTTTATTACAAAAACCTTTTGCCAAAAATAACACTTTTCAAATTTTTTTGTGGTTTTAATGAAAAAACGAATGCGCGGGATGAATACAGTTGAAAACATTCCCTTCAGGGCAGTCGAGGAAATCCCTCTAGGATTCCATATGTGGTGGAGCGACTTGGGGGAAGCTAGCAGAAAGTCTGCTATGAAAGCTTTAGGGGGACTTACTGGTCTTCTAAAAATAAAGCCGAGGTTGGACATCGTCGAAGCTCTCGTACCGTTTTGGGATCCCACCCACAAAGTGTTCCACTTTTCAGACTTTGAATTGACGCCGACGCTAGAGGAAATAGCAGGTTATGCTGGTCTCAATGATAATCTTAGAAGTCGGTACCCAGTGGCACCTAGGGTGGTGACTCCACATAAGTTTTTGGATCTGTTGAACATTAGTCGGGACGTCCAAGACCCACACCTGTCCGAAGGTTTCTGCACTTTCTATTTTCTTTACAAACGTTATGGAGATCCCCAGGGTTATGAGGATAACAACACTGGTCTAACTCACAAAGATCAGGCTAAATGGGAAGCCCGCTGGGGGCTAGCTTTTGTGGTAGCATTCTTGGGCACCTTGATTTGCCCAAGAAGTGACGGATACATAGATATCGGGCTTGTGGGAATGTCAGATTTGATGATGAAAAAATCCAATGGCACACTTATACCGATGGTCTTAGCCGAGATTTACCGTGCTCTGACAGTTTGCCAATCTGGGGGGGAAGTTCTTTGAGGGGTGCAACCTGCTTTTACAAATCTGGTTGATCGAGCACCTCTGTCACCGCCCAGGCTACATGAACTACAACTTAACCGATTTGAATTGCATCGAGGAACATGGTACTCGAGTAAAGGGCACGGAAGCCTGGCACTCATACTTGAGTTCATTAACTGCCGACCAAATCGAGTGGACGTTCGGGTGGCTCCCTGTCGGTGAGGTTATCAATATGTCTGCTGAGGTTTGCTATCTCCTGTTAATGGGTCTGCAAAGCATTCAGCCATACGCCCCACACCGGGTCTTACGCCAGTTGGGGAGACAATAGGGTGTTCCCCATGACGAGGACTTAAGCCAACAAGCCATTGAGTTATGCCCGAGAGATGCATTTCCTGAAGGCAAGGTCCGTCAAATCAGGAATGAGTGCAGGTTTTTAGAACCTCAAACTCGGGTGAGAAATTTATCTAAAGGGGAAGTGG
>MDKI01011514.1:0-79933 GCA_005239505.1 Nicotiana paniculata
ACTATCATTATTATTATTATATTATTATTTATTATTATTATTATTATTATCATTATTATTATTATCATTATTACTATCATTATTATTATTATTATTATTATTATTATGATTATTATCATTATTACTATCATTATTATAATCATTATTACCACTACTACTACTACCACAAATTTGGTTGCACCATTTTGGTGAAAATCCATTCTTTTAATATACCTCTCTTTGACCAAGTCACGTGAAGATTGAATCCCCAACGTCCGGATTCAAACGGGCAGCTCAATTTTGAACTACTAATTATGAAATCCTTTTCTATCTATAAATACCAGCGTTTAGGAGTTTTGAGGAGTGGTTTTTTACCTTGGTGGATTTCACTAGATGATTATTAATTTATTCCGTCGATTGACATTTATCTTCTCTGTCTCTGATGGATTTCACTAGATGATTATTAATTTATTCCGTCGATTGACATTTATCTACGGAACCGAGTTAGGGTCCGAAAGATCTAAGCCTCCCCGCCCTAGTTCACTGTCCTGCAAAAGGTCCGTATCTTTCTTTTATCTCATTTCCGGAATTTATAGAGTGTTCATGTTTCAGTATGTATTTGGCAATGAGCTCTTAATTTTTCGATATTTTATCTTATCTGGGGTGCTTTTTTGTTGATTTCTGACACTGTTGTCATTTTATGCACAATAGTGTTATTGAAAATCATACAATATGTCCATATTTTTATTTACTTGAATGCTGAAATCATGTCTTAAGAAATTGCTTTTCTGGCCATGTACTACTCGAAACATGAAGGATAAGTGTTTGTAAATGTGCTTATATGAACTATTCAGTTGCCAAATTCAAGTAATAGAAACCATGTTCTCTATAAAAAAACCATAATAGTACATATCGAGATGCCGTTTTCTCTTTTGGTTCGCTTCATGTCAAATGGTTAAGACAAGACTGATATCATGGAACAAGATATTTGGCGTGCCTCTATATTGATTTTTGGTATTTTTAAGTTCAAAGCAATAAATATGTATTCAACGATTTAGAAGAATAATTTGTGCTTCATGAGGCTAGTACGTGTTTAAAAGATGTTACTACGTTAATCCTAATAAAGTCTGCTAGTGTGACTAGCAATGATATTATAGGAATCACGAGATTAGATGTACTTAGTTACTAAATAAACCGGCTTTCTACTAGCTAGTATTACATACACGTATCCCATTTCACGTCTAAGATGTATATTGTCTCACACTTGAGTTTATACTTTGCATTTAGAACTAGTAATCTAGGAAGGAAGGACTTTTGTTTATATCTCTTCTTGTTCTCTAAAATCATATGTTTACTAATTTCCCTTTTTTTTCTTGATATCCATGGTGGAGACTCATGTCTGATAGACATTTTTACAAGCAGTAGATAGGTCAAATAAACTTATTTGCATCTTTGCAATGATATACTAAGCATCAAAGTTCATTGTCTCGGTGGGATATCACGAGTTCAAGTGATAAGGAATTTGAATTATGCTTTATATGGTTTATTTTGTTAGAGAAGCATGTCTTTAGCATATTTTAATTAATAACCACCTGATGCTTAGGACAAATAACTTTGGTTACTCTCTCCTTGGTCCCCTTTTACTTTTTTTATATACAATGTGAATGATACATATTTGCTTTGATAATATGGACATCTTGATTCTAATGTCTGCATGTACCCAACGAAGTCATTTAAGAAAACCATATGGTTATGTTAGGATACGGGTGGATATTCTAAATTCTTAATGCTGAAATATTCAGTTTATATTAAAATATAAGGAATAATTAATTTACAATTAAATATAAATATGGCACGCGATTGAAATTTTGCAGTAAAAGAACGAGAAATGATTACTAGGACGCATTAATTTATTGTACTTTGTTAAGATCAAATGTTTATCTTCTAATGTTTGTTCCTTCTTTTCTTTACATGTACACTTTGGAGAGAAATGGAGTCTTAGTGCATGACTCCCTCTACCCGAACACGGAATCATCATATACCATATTCCTTAGACGCACCGAATAGCGAGAAAAACAAGCTTAACGCTTGGGGACGCCTATGGCGCCTTTCTTTCCTTTTCCTTATTGTTCATTCGGCTTGGCTTGTGCAATTTGAGCTTTATCTCCAATTCTTTTGAGACTATATCTTGAAATTCATGTTAGCCTAGCGTATAAACTATTTACTTGTTATTGTTGATTTGGTACTTTAATCACATAAATGCAGCCTTTTGATATAGGAAATTACAATCAATTTCTTTTAAAAAGATAATGCTTCCAAAAACCTTTTCTAATAGCGTTGAGTTAAACATAGTAAGCACGAGATGTTTAAGTCTAATTGAGTATTTTTATAAAAGTATATATATGAACAAAAGCAGTTTAGCTACTTTCTTGAACTTAAAGGTTTTTTGCTAACTCAAAAATGTTCGAATTTATATGAAATCTGACTTCTCTTAAAAGCCATCGTAGTGCACTGTGATTCCTTTTTAAGTTACACCTTTTCAATCACTATAAAAGATTTTAACCACTTTATATTAATTATTTTTATATTGGTCTCGCACTTTTTTTATACCATTAATTAACCTGAGTTTGGTCGGTTAACCTGTATCAACAGATCATATAGGGTGCTTTTACAACCTTCCCTATATGATTAATTAGAACCCTTGCCCATAGTCTTAAAGGTTAAGCAGACCATATAAACAGAGTTAACTTTAAATATTATTTAGTAAATAGGTGTCCTAATTCACCTTTAAAATAATTAGGTGGCAACTCTCTTTAATTAATTAAACCTTCAGGATTACCAATATGTTATACTCTCATTTGACCCGTGTTAAAATGGGGTATAACATATACTGCTCAAAATTATATCCCACCAAAGTTTTGTTATCTCTAGCCCCACTTTTAAATTCAAGCAATGAATCTCTTCAATTATCCAAAAGTGGTGTTGTTCAACAACAATCTAACCTAGTATTCTTTCTCAAGCAACACAAGGCATATAAACACAATTAATCAAGGGCCCATTCAATTAATCTTCATACAAAATGTAGTTGAACAATCATAGAATAACCCCGGCTCGATTATCACAAAATTGAGTCAAAACTTCATTGGTTCCATCAACCCTAGACGGATTGTTTAGCTACTCATGCTAAAATACAAAGAAAGCATAGAATAATTCATCATCCCCAAAACAATGACAAAAAGATGGAGAATAGAAAAACGATAATTGTAGCCTGATCTTCACACTTGTTCTCCTTCCCAAAGTTGATAAAAACAAGCTTAAAACCTAGATATCTCTTCTTTTGGGCGAGCTGGACCTTTTATAGGTTAAGTGAAATTATCTCCAAGCTTCCAATTTTACCCCTGAAATAACGCCTGCGAAACTGGACTAGCGCTACTGGTCGCGCTAAAGGCAATGTGTTCTATTTCTGACTGTTAGCCTAGCGCGGTCACGCTAGTGGACGCGCTATGGCCGCGCTAATAGCCTTCCAATCTGCCTATTGCACCTGGACTAGCGCGACTGCACTAATGGACGCGCTAATGGCGTATCATTCTGCCTTCACATTTCTTCTTCCTTCTTTCACACGCTCTTAACTCCAAGGGGTCTTTCTCGCTTTATGAGAATAAACACAACTTGCTCCTGTGAAACATAAAACCCACAATTAGAGCCATTTTAACATCATTTACCCTTCCTAGGACAGTGAAGCATAATGAAGTTGGAGTATAAATAGACGCTAAACTACATGAATCTAGCCTATTATCAGTTCCTATCTAAATGGGATCCCAGCTCCAACTATCAACTTTGTGGTCTATTAGGGTGGAAAAGAGTTCCGTGCAACGGATAAATAGGTACGAAATCGCCTTGCCCAATGCCTCTGCTAGGAATAAAGAATTCAGTTCTAGAACCATTAACTAGAACAACGATCCTGCTAATGCTAATAGTTCATCATAAGGTTTGTTATATTAGGAGGAAATTTAAAGAATGTAAGAGCCCTGTAGATGAATGACCATTCCAATCTATCGAAAGCTTTTTCTATGTCAAGTTTTAAGATCATATTGGGGTTCATACCTCTACTTTTTGAATTTTAAGGATGGGATCTTGGATAATAATCACATTATCGCAAGTCTTTATATTCTTGAGAAAGATGGATTGAAACGGACTAATGATGAGATCGAGAAAGGGCTTAAAAATGTTGGCAATTATTATAGTGATTATTTTATAAATAGTATTGCAAAATCCTATTGACCTAAAGTTTTTGAGGTTGTTAGAATTAGGAATTTTGGGAATGAGACATAAGAGTGTATCATTTACTCCTGGTATGGATCCATATGTGAACACTCCGACAAAATTGGAAGACCGATTGCCTTACTATATTGTAATATTTTTTTAAAAATAAGGGTGAAGGTCATCCGGCCCAGGTGCTTTATAGGGCTTTAAAAAGGTGGCATTCATAATTTCATCAATAGTTAGAGGATTATTAAGGAGTACAACTCAATATGTCTAAGACTTTCTGGATGTCTTTAAATGCTATTCCAGTTGGATTCACTATGGGAAGTAATGAATTTTGAAAGTATTTAAAGGTATGTTCCAAAATGGAAAAATGGTTGTCTATCCGAGAGTTATTTTCGTCTTTGAAGTAAACAATTTCATATATCCTTTTTCTATTACTAGCAATTATTTGAAAGAATTTGTATTAGCATCACTATCATTTAGTGTAACGACCTAATCGGTCATTTTGAGCATTTGCACTCAGCTAGGTTGTTTGAGATTATGACTAGATTCATATGGTGTATTATGACTTTGTTGTATGGTCGGTTTTGGTTCTCTAGTTGTTCGAAACTGATTTGGAAGAATGATTCTTAAATAGGAAGCTTTAAGTTGGAAGAGTTGACGAAGTTTGACTTTTGTGTATTTGACCCCGGATCGTAGTTTCTATGGTTCTGTCAGGTTTGTATGATGATTTTAGACTTGGGAGTCTACCCGGATTTGCATTTGGATGTTTCTTGGAAGTTTTGGCTCTATTTTGCGAAAAATGGCGATTTGAAGGTTTGGAAGGTTCATAAGTTTGACCAAGAGTTGACTTTGATAATATCGGGTTTGGATTATTGTCTAGGAATTGGAATAGTTTTGATATGTCATTCGGAACTTTTGTGCAACATTTGAGTCATTCCGAGTTGATTAGATAAGGTTCGACATGAGTTTTGGAAGTTGAAAGTTCAAAAGTTCATTAAGTTTGATGTGAGGTTCGATTCATGGTTTTGATAGTATTATGTGTAATTTGAGTCCTCCAAATTCGTATTATATTTTGGGACTTGTTGGTATGTTCGGACGGGGCCCTGAGAGGCTCGGGTGAGTTTCAGACGAGTTTCGGACCATTTTGGGCCATGTCAGTTCTGTTGGTTTCTCATGCTTCATTCGCGTTCGTGCCCCTATCTTCGCGTTCTCTTAGTGTTACCGGTGGTCTTCTTAGCGTTCACATCCCTGTCTTTGCATTTGCGTAGTGTTGAGCTGGGCTGGGCAGGTCATGATGGATTTCTCTTCACATTCGCGCTGGCATTTCTGCATTCGCGCTGGCGTTTCTGCATTCGCGATGGTCTGGCAGTTGTGTTCTTTGAGTTCGTGAGGGTTGTTCTGCGAATGCATAGAGTTATTTCGTGGTAGTGCATTTTGTGCTTTGCGATCACGTAGGGTAACACTGGGCAAAGCATACAAGTATTGTATTTCAGACCTTGAGCTCATTTTATCACATTATCAGTTATGGAGCTCAGATTTGGGCGATTATGGAGAGGATTTTTACCAAATGAATTGGGGTAAGTGTTTTCTACTCCGTTTTGATTATATTCAATGATTCCGTGTTTGATTTTGGTATTTGATTGATGATTTTAAAAGAGAAATTGGAGGTTTTTGTCTAAACTTTCCTAAAGTGAATATTTGAGTTTTGAACATCGATTGGAGTTAGATTCGAGTTAAATTAGATTAAATATAGAAGCCTGGGTTGAATTTTTGGTTGACTTAGAGTATATGATTAAATATTCAACCTTTATCATTTGAGTTTGTTTCCCATGTCATTATTTGATGTTTTTGGGTTATTTTTGGCTAGTTTCGAGCCATTCAGAGGTTGATTCGCGCGGGATGGCGTTTCTAGAGTATTTTTTGGCTTGATCGGTATTTGATTTAGCTTGTGCGAGGTAAATAATGTATCTAAACTTGGATTGAGGGTATTTAACCGTGAGAACTAGGTTATATGAGAGGTATTTGGTTGACGTACGCGCTAGATGACGGGCATGTGTTCGTGCACCAATGTGTTCATGATTTGAGGTGGCTTTTAGACTATTATGGGATTTGTTTGCTATCATGACTTGTTATATCCATGTTTCCTAAACTTGTATGATCATTTGAGTTTTGATTCATGTTAGAAATCATGTCTAGGCTATGTGCTACTTGTTTGAGACTTGATAGGCTATTCTCTCCCTTTTTGAGCTATTTTCCTTTATTGTACACATACTCTCATTCATAATGCTATATCCGTATATGATATCTCTATCTCAACACTTTCTTATTTGATCCCTCACAAGTTGTTGATGCCTCATATGTGTAAAATTATTGAATTGAGTACTTTGAGATGTGGTTAATTGATTCTTGACCAATTGATGATTGAGCTTGGGCCATAGAACCGATTTGGTATTGATTTTGAGGTGACGTGTATGTCGGGCCCATATTAGGCTAGCTGTCATTGATTTGGGGCAACGCGTGCACCATACCTCACTATTGAGCTATGTGATTATAATTAGCACTTAGGCAGGACCCGCCCTTTCGGAGTCTGACATGCCAGCAGTGGGCCTAGGCAGAGTATTTTATATACGTGCTTCAGTGATGGAATTTTATGCTAAGAACCCGTACAATGCTAAATGTTGATGTGTGTGAAGTTAGGGCCTTGTGTCAGGCACCGTGAGCGTGCTAAGTGTGGTTATTTTTTATGGTTTTGTGGTGATGATATTGATTTGATTTGTAACGACCCGATCGGTCATTTTGAGCTCTAGCGCATCGCTCGACAGTTTGAGGCCATGAGCAGCTTCACTTCAAGTATTATGACTTGTAGGCGTGGTCGGAATTGAATTTCGGGAAGTTCAGAGTTGATTGGAAAGAAAATTCTAAATTCGGAAACCTTAAGTTGGAGGAATTAACTAAAGTGTGATATTTGAGTAAACGACCTAGAAATCGGGATTTGAAGGTTCCAACATGTTCGAATGATGATTTTGGATTTGGGCGTATGTTCGGATCAGGTTTTGGATGACCCGGGAGCGTTTCAGCACCTATTGTGGAAATTGGCATTTTGGAAGAATTTAATAAATTTGGTTTGAGGTGTATTTCAATGTTACCGATGCCCGTTTGGGATTCCCAGCCTAAGAATAGCTCCATATGGTGATTCTGGTGTTAGGAGCCGTGTGGAAGTGGATTCGGAGGTCCGTAGGTCATTTTGGGGTCATTTGGCGAAAGTTAGAAATTTGAAGGTTTTTGAAAGGTTTGACCGGAAGTGGACTTTTTTATATCAGGTTCGGATTCCGATTCTGGAAGTTGGAGTAGGTCCGTAATGTTGAATATTACTTGTGTGCAAAATTTAAGGTCAATCGGACGTGATTTGATAAATTTTGACATCGAATGTAGAAGTTTGAAGTTCTAAAGTTCATAAGCTTAAATTTGGGTGCGATTCATTATTTTGATGTTGTTTGATGTGATTTGAGGCCTCGAGCAGGTCCGTGTTATATTATGAGACTGGTTTGTGTGATTAGACGGGGTCCTGGGGGCCTCGGGTATGTTTCGGAGTGGTTTCGGATCATTTCGGGCTGTTTTGCAATAGCTGATGCTGGTGTTTGATGTTGTTCTTCGCGTACGCGAGGAACTCTTCACGTTCCGCGAAGAAGGATTTGGATTCTGAGATTTTGTTCTTCGCAAAGAAGGAAATCTCTATTACACAGGTCTGAATTCAGAGGCACATATCTCGCAATCTATAAGGAATTTAGAGATGGTCTAGAAATAAAAGTTGTAGACTTTCGTGTCTAGTTTTCCGAAAGGTAAACCATTTAGCATTTGGATTTGTGTACAAAAGTTATTGCTAGTACACTACAGGCTGTTCGGGAAGATGAAGAAGAAAATTTGTGTTGCATAGGGCTGACTTTGGAAGCTTATATCTCAAACTCTATAAGGAAATGGGAGATGACAAAAACATGAAAGTTGTAGATCTTGGTTTTTAGTTTTCAAAAAGTTAAACCATTTGTCAGTTGTGGTTTGGTACAAAGAGTTATGGACATTATAATAGAGGCTATCTGAGAAGAGTTTGGAAATGGTTTTTGAGAATTTTGTTCATCACGAACGCGATGGGGGGCTCGCGAACGCGAAGAAGGGTTGCCTGGACAGTGTATAAGTTTGCAAAAATGGGTTTGGCTCATTTCATCCCATTTCCTCCATGGGATCTGACCTATGAGCGATTCTGGAGCTCAATCTTCATCATCCATGTCAACATAAGTGATTCCCACATATTGCAAGTTAAATACTTGGATATATATATATATATATATATTAACATGGGCATTCATGGAAAATTAGTGGAAATTTGGCGTTTTGGTAGAAAACCTAGAAAATTGGTATTTTTGGATTTTAACTTTGAATTTAGGTATGGAATTGGAATAGGTAAAGTTTATCTTCGAAAATTTTTGGAATCCGGGCAGGTGGGCCCGAGGGTGATTTTATCGACTTTTCGAACGAAGTTGGAAATTGTTGTAAATAGGATTATAATGAGTATTAGAGTATATATTTATGGAATCGATCAATATTTGACAAGTTTTGGAGCGTTGGGCATTGATTTGAGTTATTTGAAGGGCTTGGGAGCCGATTGCGGGACTCCGGAGCGAGGTAAGTCTCCTTTCTAATCTTGTAAGAAGGAATTAACCCCATAGGCAAACTAATTATTATGTGCTTCTATTTGTGGGGGCTACGTACGCACGGGGTGACAAGAGTCCGTACATAGCTACTAGCTATGCCTCTATCCGAGTAGTCTTAGGCTTACATCATGCCTTGTTGATATTGTTATTGATTTGTGTTTAATGTTTGCCTTGAGAGGGAACGGGATTGAGTTTGCTTATTAAATGTTTTGAAAGAAGTTGAAATTGAGGAAAAATTGGGATCTTAAAAGTTCTCATTGCAATTTCATATATTGAAAAGAATGGAAGAATACTATAATACCTTAAGAAATCTATGTGTAACCGCATCGCAAGTATGATCCGCGAGCGAGGTAATTTCTTAAATTTATATTTGACCGCGTCGCATGTATGATCTGCGAGTGGGGTAAATCCTTAAATTTATATTTGACTGCATCACATGTATGATCCGCGAGCGGGGTAATAGATGCATCTATGGTTCACGCTTTTCGACCCTTGGCAGTGCACAATTTACATTTATGTTAGATCGGGCCGAACGTCCTCGAACGTCCTTGGTGGTATTTTTATGTGATAACGGAACTGGAAGTCCCTTTTATATTGGTATAAATTCATTGTTTGTGTGATTATATGTTTTAAAAGAAGAAAGCAATTTAGGCTCTTAAATATGGTGAAGACTTGTTCACTTATTTCTTGTTCTGAGTCATATTATTGTATATCATGCTTAATTAGAATTTCATATTATCACAATGTTGGCCCTTAGTAAGTGTCGAAGTCGACCCCTCGTCACTACCTCTTCGAGGTTAGGCGGGATACTTACTTGATACGCGTTGATGTACGTACTCATACTACACTTGCTCCACACTTTTATGCAAGTGCATTTATGATTAGCAGCTTGTAAGAGCAGAGACGTGTACACATGTAGAGGCTTAGGTGAGATGCACCCCATATTACGACTTGTGGCCAGCAGAGTCTCCTTCAGAGTTCTTGTATTTTCTTTTCTTCCCAAATTTTGTATTTCAGATAGTTATTATATTTTATTTTACTTCCTAGTAAATGCTCATGTACTTGTGACACCGGGTTCTGGGATGAGTAGGGGATATTCAGTATTGAAATTGGAAAACATCATTATTATCCTGTAAAGTTCATTTTTACTAGTTAAGTTGAAGGAAGTTCCTGATTTGAAAGATATTAAAATGAGAATAAAATTAACTGTTTAGTGTTGACTTGCCTGACAGTGGTGTCCGGCGTCATCACGACCTTTAACGGATTTTGGGTCGTGACAACATGGTATCAGAGCACTAGGTTCACTTAGGTCTTTCGAGTCATGAGCAAGTCTAGTAGAGTCTTGCGGATCGGTACAGATACATCTGCACTTATCTTTGAGAGACTACATGGCTGTTAGGTGCACTTCTCTTTTTGATTTCTCATCATGCGATTTGATTCCTGTGAGGCTTATGCCTTCATTTCCTTCCTATTCAATCTTACGCGGCGTGAAGCGCTTGTTATAAATTTAGAATCGAGGAATTTAAATTTCACTACAGATGTGGTGTAGCATGTTTCTCCCTGCATATTTGCTTTTGGATATTTTCGTCGCCTTGTGGAAGGTCGTCCTGTCGCCTTGTGGAAGGTCGTCCTGTCGTTTCAGCTCAGTATCAGTATTACCTAAGGTTTTGCGATTTGGCATTGATTGTTATGACGATTCGTGTGCTGCTAACATTGTTGGTGTAATGGTAGGGTGCTTGTTATGTATCGAGGCAGTGAATGACTTGAAAGGAGATTTTTTTTTCTCAGTGCATGATTCAGAGGTTCAACATTTTTATTTCTCGTGGATGAAAGGTAATCGGAGCAAGGTAACGAGACTTGGTATTTTCGAGCGTGGTGGAATGTTCGGGTTTGGGATAATGGAGTAACGAGACTTGGTATTTTTGAGCATGGTGGAATTCTCAATTATGATGTGGTGTCATCGTCCTTGTTGAACACGTTAAGGTTTGCTGGTGTTATGGTCTTCATCAATTTGCCTCGGGCGGGGTAGTGTGAAATGGTGCTGGAGAAACGGTTGTCAGAGATAGCAGAGTGTAGCGATTTCAGAATCAAATGGGTATTTCTAATGTTGATGGCTCGAGAAGGATGATCTTCTAGGAGGCTTGGAGTTGGTGGAAATTTATAACTTCAAGTGTCACATAGATGGATTTGGATTTGAGGTAACAATTGGGCAGCGAAGGATGAGGAAAGACATGTGGGAGGTTCTTTGCGGTGGTTGAATTGCTAGAAGGTCAAGTATGAACAACAGAAGTCGAGGAGTTGCTTAAAGGAGAGGGTTTAACCAAAGTGGGAGAGTGGCAGAGTAACATATGGGTTCTGTGGTAGGATGGCCACACGCCCACGCCTTGAGGAAAGTTTGGAGCCATTAGGGAATTCATGGTCAACAGATTTTATTTGGATGCAACATGACTTAGAGTTTGGAATGCATTGTTTGAGTTTTAGCTGATGTCAATAGGGAAGAAGGGATCTCAGTGGGTCCCAGGGTTATATAATTGTAGCTTCAAGCTAAGTGGGAGAGCCCCACCGTCTATTATTGGATTGCGTGGTTGTCTACTTGTACGGTTTCTGGTTATCGGTGCATTGGTGGGTTATTACGATTAAGGAAAGAAAACATCAGTGGCAATGTGAGTAAAGGATTTGAGAAAGGTGTGCTACAATTGGCCTTATCGATTCATGTGCAGGCTTTGGGAAGACTTAGAGTCTATGCTTTATGTGGATGTGATGTACAAGGAAAGGAATTCAGCCAGTTGCTTCTTTGAAAGGGTGTTCATGTGCGAGTAGGGCCTTGGAGTTTGATTATTTTCAGGAACAAGTCATAGTGAGTGACTCTCAACAATGGTCCTAGTAGGTTCAAAATTAAAGTATGGTGCCTAAGGATTTCGAGTCCGTGGTATGTTTAAGTATCGAGCTTCTGGAGTGGATTATGAAAGGGGTTTGGATTGTTCTATGTTATCATCAGTCTGCGGTGTAGCATTGGAGGAATGGGAGAAAATAACTTCGGACTTGTAGAGTAATTATCGGAATAGGTGTACCAGTTGAAGATGCGAATGTGCGCTCAAGGAGGGTATGAGTTAGTTCGTGGGTCTTGAGGCAACGTGGTCTTGTGAAATAAGGTCACTCGGGACGAGTGCGGATTAGGTTCATTATATTTTGAATGGAGCTATTGTTATTTCTAAGGCAAGACCAGAGTAAATTAGAAGAAGTTGGTTCGATTAGCAATGGTTTAATCGGCATGGTTGTTGATACCCAATTTTTTCCCAAATTAATTCTAAAAATGCATATATGTCTTCAAAATCAGGCATTACCATCAATTGGTATTTTTCCACAATTTTTTACATTTTCCACATATCATGCATAAAATAATTATTAATTATAAAAAAAATGAAGATCATCCATAGAAATGTTGTAAAAATGTATTTTTAAATACTAAACAACCATTTAAAAACATTTCTATGCATGAAATTCATTTTTTTATAATTAGTAATTATTTTACAAATTATTTTAACTAATTTATTTGGGGTATTTAACAAATAGCCATTATTTATTTCAATTTCAGCCTAATTAGCTAGCCCAAATACCCTTATGAATCAGCCCAATAAACCCAAGCCCAAACCCCTTACCTAACCCGACCTAGATCTTATTGAATCCTGGTCGTTAATCATTTTTTGTCAACGGCCCAAATTACTCCTGCCATAATTAAACCTAAAGACTATCCCCCCAGACCTCTCATTTCCTCTTCTCACCCCGCCGTCACTCACCTCCCCTCCTCTCAAATGCTCTCTAAACCCCACCCTAATTCGGCCCTCGCCGTCACTCTCTACCGCCATCCATGGTGGTTTCTAACCATCCTCAGACCTCCAAGGGTCTCTCATACGCTGGGTACTGCCGTCTCTAAGGTCCTCAAGGGACCAAGGTCAGTCCACTTACGACTTTGGTTCTTTCCTGCCTGTCTCAGGCTACTCTGGTTCGATTTCTAGTAAGATCTTCTTATTTTTGCCTTAAACCTATGGGTTTCTAAGCCTATATCTTCATCTCTGTGTTATTTTGTAAAAACCCTAATTTCGTCCTTTGAACTTCTCGGATCTGTATAGATTTGAGATGGGTTGAACTTATTTCACATGATTTTTTATGAAAATCTTCTGATTTTCGAGTGGCTTTTCATTTTCCTAAACTAGGGTTTCCCGAAAATCCTCTTCTTCAAAATGTTTTCTGAATTTAAGTGTTTAATCTCCTGTTCTTATGTGTTTTCGACTGATTATTTTGAGGTTACCTCAACCCTAAATGGTTTATTCTAAAACCCCCAATTTTTGGTATTTTGTTTTGATTTTGAGCTTTTCCGTGTTATTTGATACATGACTCTATTCTGTTCTTTGATTCACATGATCTCTCCTTCGTTTAATTTGAATGTCTTGTGATTTTACCCTAATGTGCTTCTATTAGGGTTCCAGATTCAACTCTTGAGTGATTCTATGTGTTTATACTTAGATTATCTGTTATTCATGGAAAGCTTATATTATTTTCCTTAAATTAGTATTATTTTTTGAGTCCTTGATTCACTGATTTGCTATACTGATACCTATGTGCTGATTTCTTGATTACTTCCCTATTTTTACAATTAATTATTTCTTGCCTTATTTCAGACTAACTGTGATACTTGCTGATTCTTACTAATTGTTTCCTTAATTAAACTCTTGTTTATTTACCCCTAATTACCTACTCCGTACCTAAGTTTATTTGATTTCTTTCCTTAAATACTATCCTACTCTTGACTGTTGATTGATTACCCCTTGATTATGGGAGACTTTGCTGATTTTATGTATGACTGAATCTGTAAATTTGCCTATTGCTACATAATTGATTCTTTACCTTATCCTGTCTGGCTCTCAACTGCTATATATACTCTCCTTTATCCTCACTTCTACACGACCACTAGTTCAAAACTTCTCTCTTATACTCAAAACCCTCTGCTCTTTTTTGTTACTTGCAACTGTCACTGAACTAGTCGGCTATAAGCCAAGGCTAGTTATTGCACCACATTGCTCGTATCTTGTGTTTTTCTCTCCTTAACTGGTTATCCTAATTCAATTTCAAGTCTAAAATTCAATGTGCTCTGTTACTGCTTTAGTTCATTGATTTCCAGTCTTGTTCTTGCTTAACATCTTGTTGTTCAATGTGTAACTTGCATGTCCAAATCATTGTTTCACCTAACATGCCTGAACTACCATGTTTAATCACTAGCATGTATGAATTCTGTTCTGTTTAACTTGTGATTAGCATGTCTAAGGATCCGCCTATTGCTTTCTATAGCATGTCCCAACCTGATTTTGTTCCATGTATGTCAGTATGTTTGATGGTTTGCTTGATCTGTTTACTAAGGTTCTGGTTTAATCTGCTTTGCTAAGTTGTCTAATATTTCTAAGTAACTCTGGTTCTATGCCTCATCCGTCCAGTATAATTTGTTTCCACATGGTTGTTCTGTGATCCATGTTATATGTCTTTACTACTAGTTGTATGATTAACTCCTTAATACTATAAAACTCTTGAAAAGGCTTTTGTGCTCCTGTTGCTATATGTTTCACTATATGTGTTCTGTATGTCCCCAATTCCCAATACACCTGTGTGAATTCTGTTAAAGCTGGACGTGTTGGTTCTGTAGCCAATCAGCCTGCTTACTGATTTTTCAAAAAAAATGTTTACATTGTTTTCAAACTGTTTTACTAACTGATCAGTGCTTATTTTTAGAAAACTTCTTTACTTATTGAATTATTTCAGTGTTGTTTACTTGTCAAAACCTTTTCAAATCTATGTCAAACACCCTCACTTTACTCTTAAGTCCCTAGGTTCCGCCCCTCCAGTGTGTGTACTGCCTTGGGATCCTCTTGAGATCCATTTGAACTCTGGCACACTGGGGCTGGCCCTTCCACACTGCACTTACTCAATCCCTGTTATGAAAAGTCTAGGTGTGAGCACTGCCCGGGATCCTTGAGGTCCTTAGGGAACTCTGACACACCTGGACACAAATCTGGCTATGAAATCCTTTGGCATTTGAGATCATTGAAGGCCTGGCCTTACCAGGTTTGCCTTGGGCCTATTTTAGGCTCCCTATAGTTTGATTTCTGTTTCATTTATGTAATTTATTCATTGGTCTATAATTATTATTTGTAAAGAGATATTGGGGTGGCTAGTGGAAAATGGGAGTGTAGCTGTATGATCTTGTTAATGATAATGGGTAGAAAGCATGTTATAGGTTTATATTCTGTGAGTTCGCATTAGAATCCATGTCCTAGGGCTTATATGCTCATTTGCTTGCAAATCATATCAAACCTGTATTAGATATTCTGTTCTTAGGGCTTCACGTTTACTGCTTCAGCATATCACATATCGCCAATCCATGCTTTAATGTTGCATAAGTATTCTCACTTAGAAATCCTATTATTAGGTTAATGAATAAATTTAACAAAAAATTTGTCACTCTTGTGTGCATTTAGATACCATGTTGTAGGAATTTTGTTTGCATTAGTTTGAATACGCCTAGTTTAATTAAAATAAGTCACTGATCCTGAAGAGGCATAAAAACAGTATCGCATATAGGTGTATGTTTTTCTGAGTATAACTGTACCAATCTTTCATTTTCAAATCCGTGTCACCTAGAACATCATGTTTGTAGGTTAAATAACTTCAAAGCTGTTTAAAATATCTTGTAATTATTACTACGTACAGTCTCACGCCTAGGCAAGCCTTAGGTAATTAATCTCTATATAAACTTGGAAAATGTATTTTTGATTGTTTACTGCTAAGCTTTACAAGACTTAAAATCAGTAGGCAAATTGATTAGGACCCTGCCATTGAGTTTGTGAAACAGTGTTGCATATTTTGTATATTAATGTTCACCTAGACATCCTGTCCTAGGACTCTTTCTAAAAACTGCATGTATTTGTGTTTGAGACGTGTTATTTGTTTGCTATATGTTTGGAGGTAAACATGAGCCTTTTAATTGCTTTCTTTCACTTGCTTGCTGGTCCTACCTGTTATTGGCTTGTCCCCTAGATTTTTCCTTTCTAAATACCTTAGGGGTTATCTAGAATTGCCCAGATTTAGAGGTCCTAAAACTCCTTCCGGACCACAAGGAAGGGACGAGTAACAACACGCTTAGATCTTGTTAAATAAAATTCGCTTAATAACCACTAAGGGGTGGGGTAATGGGTAGAAAAGGCTATGATGACCCGTGCGCTAATGCAATGTGTAGCCCCTCATCGAGGAGTGATTACCGGGCATTGCATGGATATGATCCTATAGGATAAATAACGTAGGACCCCTTTCACTCATTTAAATATGTGTTCTTAGACTGATAATATGTTAAAGCCTTCATTCTCACATATGTGTGCTTAGACTTCTTATTTTCACCTGATTAATTCACAAAGTAAGTTTGGCCGGGACCCACAGTTGTGGACTTCGAGGGGTTTCTAACATCTTCCCCTTGAAGTAACTTCAAGCCCTTACCCAATCTTTGGTTATACAATTAGTGTTATAAATGAACCGTAATAGGTTCCCTAACTCACCTTAATTCGTTAGCTGGCGACTCTTCAAATTCCTTACATCCTTTTTCCCATAAAGAAATGAGTTGTCCCAATAATGTCAAAAACCCTGACTAATCCGAAAGGAGAGGAAAAAGGCGGCGCGACATCATGGCGACTCTGCTGGGGATTCTAGGCTTTTACCGTTACAAATCACTTTGTGAATTTGTGCCTAACTCTGTTAGTACCTAAACCCTTTCCCCTTTCCCCTTTATGTGCAATTAATTGTTATTTATTTTTTCCGAAATGAAACTGACATGTTTCTTTGTTTTCTTCTATAACCGCTTTCAATTATAACTGATGTATTTATTTCATAATTGGAAAATACATGACAATATACTTTTAATTGCTTATTTATTGCTGCATAATCATGCTCAAGATCATACTCCACTCGTGCCTATACAAATCTTATAGCAACGCTTGATGAGTGGTTGCGCTCTTCCAATTTATATCACCCCCTAAATTCTTAAAGGCTTATTTGAGGTAAAACCAGTCGATCATCGGTGCAGTCGATGGTACCGTGCCTTTCCCCCTCGAGTTGTCCGCTCGAGGGTACCAGTATGGACCCCCATAGAAACTTTACTCTTGTTCTATTGTGCATGCATTATGGTCAAACCTAGCCGGGTTAGTGTGTCCTCCGCACAATAACCCTTTAAGACAGCCTTATCCAAAAGTCCACCGGGGTTTTCATAATCCCAACGGACACGATCACGTTCTGTGCATTAATTTAGAGAACTAAATGCATGTATGCTAATAATAAGTGTATAAATAGTCGAGTCTGGTGGGGGAAAGGGCCTAACCATTTTTGTCTTGCAGAAAATGAGGCACGAGGTCTCCAGATTCGGTATGGTCAGAAATATCCCACCAATGCTCCTAGACTGGTGAGAAGACCTTTCCTCAAGTGATAAGAAACACGTGAAGAAGTATCTGGGCAATTTACGGTCTCTTTTGGACATCCAGCCAAACAATATGTTGATTGAGGCTGCTACTTTGTTTTGGGATAGTGAAAGAGTTGTATTCCTCTTTGGGAATATTGAAATGACACCGTTCCTAGAAGAAAGGAAAGCCATGGGTTGTTGGTACCTGAGAACCGCACGGGCAAAGGTTTTCTGAAAATGATGGGGTTGAAGAAAAATGCTGAATTGGAGTGTCTGAAACAATCCTACATACTCTTCGAGTACTTATATGAAAGATACGGTCACATCAAATCATATCGTACCTATCATGACTAGTTTTCCATACACCGACTGCGCAAAAGGATCCACGATTCTGAGAACGAGCACCGTGAAATACATGAGACCAACAAGAGGCTGATCGAGGAATGGAAGGAGATGGATATCCTTTCCAATAGGAAGTTGGAATATCTGGAGCGAGGAATAGTGGAATTAGAGGGCAAAGTCATCAAAAGGATCGAGGATTGCCAGAACATCGAGGGGAATGAAGGAGGACACCTGGCTAGAGCGTACCTGCTGCTTAGACTGCGCGATCCGGGAAATTTGTTCGATGGATCAAGAATATTGAATCTGGGGAAGGTCCTTCTGGGACCAAATAGGCTAGATTTACCTTTTTTTTGCTTTCATAAATGTAATAAGGCCGAGTGCCATTAGTGACTTATTTCCTATTTGTTATTTTAGTATCGTTTTGGGATTCGTCTATTTACATTAATGAAATTATGCATTTTGATATCTAAGTTCTCCAAACCAACTTGTCTCTAGGCCTACCTCGGGCACAACGAGGCTCCCAAATTTAGGACGCGTGTTTACAATTCTGCAATATGTGTTTAAATACTGCAAATATTTTTCTCATGATCCTAACTGACTTGGCTACCTTTTATTTATTTTTTATTTCTTATTATTTCCCTTCCCCAAAGGTTGGTTCGTGCATTCTGGCATCATCAGCATACCATACAAGATCCAGGGGCCCTCCACCTTCTCCTCCTCCTAGTCCGCCTAAAGGCAAAGGAAAAGGCAAGATGGAGGACTTGAGCAACATCAAAAAGGAAAATACTACACCAGTTAAACACCCAGAGGCTTCGGATAGTCGGGGTACTCAGATCCAGACTGATGTTGTGTCACAACTTGAGCAAAGGCTGCTGAAACTTCAAGGGGAACTTGAACATGTTCGGAACCTAGCAAACTTGTCCTTCTCGCTCAGCGTCCCAGCCATTGGCCATCCAAACGCTCAAAACTATGCACCACCTCAGATTACACCCAACAAACAGAATCCTCCTGCAACTCACCACTATATAACTCCACTGCAAAATCAAACCATCCCACCACAATACCAACAAAACAACTGCCACACTCCCCGAAACACCCCACTCATCATTCCTGAACCACAAAACTCCACCAACGATCACCTCTATGCTCAGGCACCAGAATAACCCCATATACGTGGAGACTCTACCTCACTCCACTTAACCCATCTCTTACACACCGGAATCTAGTGAGAAGGATATGCTTATCAGGAACTTGGCCGAAGAGCTCAAGAAATTGACTAGCCGAGTTCAAGGCATGGAATGAGGTAAGGGGATCGAAGGATTGAATTATGAATATCTCTGTATACAGCCTGATGTAGAACTACCAGAGGGTTACAAACCTCCCAAGTTTGAGATTCTCAACAGTACTGGTGATCCCAGGGTCCATCTGAGGACCTATTGTGACAAACTGGTCGGAATTGGAAGAGACGAACAGATCTGGATGAAGTTGTTCATGAGGAGCCTCACAGGGGATGACTTGTCTTGGTACATCAGCCAGGACCCCAAGAGGTGGCCTAATTGGGTGAGTATGGCCTCAGATTTCATTGACCGATTCAGGTTCAACACAGAAAATGCACCGGACATATTTTACATCCAGAATCTTAAGAAGAAACCCTTTGAAACCTTTCGCGAGTATGCCACTCGTTGGAGGTCAGAAGCGGCCAAGGTTAGGCCGGCATTAGATGAAGAACAGATGAACAAATTCTTCGTCAGGGCACATGACCCGCAATATTATGAGAGACTAATGGTAATTGAAAATCGCAAATTTTTCGACATCATCAAGCTTGGGGAAAGAATTGAATAAGGTATCAGGAGCGGAATGGTCACTAATTTTGAGGCACTGCAAGCCACCAACAAAGCACTGTAGTCCGGTGGCATATCCAAGAAGAAAGACATATGAGCGGTAAGGGTTGCACAGGGGCCCAAATCTCCATTGACATATCGAACCTCTCCACTTGCATACCAAGCACCCCCACCCACATATCATCCAGCACCTCCATCCACATATTAGCCATCACCTCCACCCACATATCAACCCGCTTCTCCCAAATATTCCCAACCAACCACTTCCTATCACACGTACAACTCCCAACCATCTCACTTTCATTCACCTCCAACTCGCCAAAATTTCCCAAGACCTCGACCCAACTTTGACCGCAGGCCACCCCAAACAATATACCGCCATTGTCGAGCCCATTGACCAGCTGTATGAATGGTTGAAAGCTGCTGGTTACGTTACTCATATCCCTGCAGTGACCACAGAGAATCCATCCCAATGGGTCAATCTGAACAAAACCTATGCATACCATTCCGGAATGAAAGGACATACCATCGATGAATGCCGCTCGTTGAAGGATAAGATCCAGGCTCTGATAGACAACAAAATCATTCAAGCTAAGGAAGCTTCTCCTAATATTTTCAATAACCCCTCCCGATCACAGGGGTGGAGGCGTCAATGTGATAGAAGTAGATGAAGAATGGGACCCAGAGGGGTCAATCGGGTTGATCACAGAAGGTGACGATCCCAAGAAACCAGTGGTTACTCTCAATCCCATCATAATCCAGATACATCTGTCAGGAGAGGCTGAGGTGACTACATCAGTCCCATTCGAGTTTGAGGTATCACCGCCTACAGATACGCCCGCACCATTCGAGGTTGAAATAGCACCACCTGCAGTGACTCTTGTCCAATTCGAAGTAAAGGTAGCCACACCAATTACAGTGACAGTATCAACTACGCCACCTTTCAATACTAATGTCGTGCCCTGGGATTACGTAGCTGAAGCTAGACGGAAAGGAAAGGTCAAGGTTGAAGAAGCTGGTGCTGCATAGGGGATGACCAGGACTAGAAGGGGCTACACACCCGAACACTTGGGAGAGTCCAGCAAACAGACTTATAACAGGATCCCTCCATTGAGACAGGACTAGATGACCTGTAGAGGAAGGTACAAGCCAGGGAATACTCGGTCATAGATCATCTGAATAAGACTCCGGCCAAGATATCCATATTATCATTGCAATAGAATTCAGAAGCACATATGAGTGCTCTGATGAAAGTGTTGAATGAAGCTTATGTACCTAACAACATCACAAGCGGAGAGATGGCTAACATGGTGGGGCAGGTATTAGAAAGTCACAAGATTACTTTCCACGAGGATGAACTACCACCGGAAGGCTTGAGTCACAACAGGGCACTGCACATTACCGTGCCATGTGAATATTACTTCATTACCAGGGTTCTGATTGATGGAGTGTCCAGCCTTAAAATTTTCCCATTGACAACACTAAAGAGGTTGGGCAAGGGACTATACGAAATACGAGAAGGATCCATGAATGTAAAGGCTTTTGATGGGTCTCAAAGGTCCACCATTGGAGAAATCAATCTCTGTTTGCAGATGTGGCCTACATGGTTTGAGATTGAATTTCAGGTGTTAGATATATCTGCGTCCTATAATATGTTACTAGGACAACCATGGATACATGCCGCTGGGGCTGTGGCCTCAACTTTGCATCAGGCGGTAAAATTTGAGTGGAAACATCAAGAAGTCATTATCCATAGGGATGGGAGCAACCCCATCTACAGCCGCCAGACTATCCTGGTAATTCAAGGTAGAAGAAGGCTTGGTGGAGAAATTTACCACCACATCGAACGGGTCAACGCAATAGACAAGGATAAGTGGTGGAGTAGTAAGATTGAAAGCATAATGAATTGGAGCGGATACGAACCTGGCAAGGGTCTCGGTAAGAATCGTCAAGGCATTTCCAAGCCAATACTGCTAAAGCGCCACGACACTACCTTTGGCCTGGGCTACCAATACACTTGGAAAGAGTACGATGACTGGACGCCACCATGGAGCGGTCCTTACTATCCATTGGAGTAGCCCATACCGCATCTGGAACAGACTTTCCAGCAAGCCGACGTCATAGGGGGACCAGAGGAGGATGAAGCAGTAGCAGCCTTAAGGAACTTATTCTTGGAAGACGGGGATATGGATTGTTATGTCATCATTGAGGAGGAGGAGGAGGAGGGAGGCCCTACCATTCAAGAGCAAGGGATCGTTCCTCAGAAACTGGACTGTCAGACCATCCAGGGCCCGACGAGTCCTGGGCATTACTATCTTCTGACTTGATGAACCAATGACTGTGACATGCAATGAGACAACGCAACAAAAGGACAGTGATTCAGAAGAAGATATCATACCCGAGGAAATCGTCAGAGAAGTAGAGGACTTTGAAAACAAGCCTAAGTCCAATTTGGACGAGACTGAGGTAATCAACTTGGGAGATTCAGAGACTGTCAAAGAAACCCGCATCAGCATCCACCTGTCACCGCTAGAGAAAGAAGAGTATAAACAATTCCTGAAGGAGTATGAAGACATATTTGCATGATAGTACGATGATATGACCGGACGAAGTACGTCTATCGTGGCTCACAAGTTTCCCACCAACCCAATGTGCCCACCAGTGAAGCAGAAGCTCCGGAAGTTCAAGCCTGACATGAATTTGAAAATCAAGGAGGAAGTCACAAACAAATCAATGCCCAAGGTCCTCAGGGTGGTTGAATACCCAACATGGTTATCCAACATCGTGCCTGTTCCAAAGAAGGATGGAAAGGTCAGAGTTTGCATCGATTACAGGGATCTCAACCGAGCCATCCCAAAAGATGATTTCCCTCTTCCAAACATACACATCGTAATCGACAATTGTTCCAAACATGAGCTCCAGGCATTTGTGGATTGCTTCACCGGTTACTATCTGATCTGGATGGACAAGGAAGACGCTGAGAAAACGGCTTTCATCACGCTGTAGGGAGTGTACTGTTATAAGATGATGCCATTCGGCCTAAACAATGTTGGGCCACTTACATGAGGGCTATGATTACTATCTTCCATGACATGATACATAAGGAAATCGAGGTATATGTGGACGACGTCATCATCAAGTCCAAGAAAGACACATATCATATAGAAGATTTGAGGAAGTTCTTCAACAGATTGAGGAAATACAACTTGAAATTAAACCCTGGAAAATGTGCATTCGGGGTTCCTACCGGAAAATTGCTTGGGTTCATCGTCAGCCGCCGAGGAATAGAACTGGATCCATCAAAAGTCAAAGCCATCCAGGAGTTGCCACCACCAAAGAACAAGAAGGATGTAATGAGTTTTCTGGGACGACTAAATTACATCATCCACTTCATAGCCCAGTCCACAATCATATGTGAACCAATCTTCAAGATGTTAAAGAAAGACGCTG
Organism: Nicotiana paniculata; assembly: GCA_005239505.1. Classification (NCBI taxonomy): domain Eukaryota; kingdom Viridiplantae; phylum Streptophyta; class Magnoliopsida; order Solanales; family Solanaceae; genus Nicotiana; species Nicotiana paniculata. Next base: position 23,079 of record MDKI01011514.1, read on the forward strand.
CAACCAAATGGACCGAGGATTGTCAAAAGGCATTCGACAGAATCAAGGATTACCTATCGACGCCACCAGTTTTGGTTCCGTCAGAGCTAGGTAGACCCTTATTAGTCTACCTTGAAATACTAGATGGAGCTTTTGGCTGCATTCTGGGGAAGCATGATGAGACAAGGAGAAAGGAACATGCTATCTATTATCTGAGTAAGAAGTTCACACAATACGAGGCACAATATTCTCTACTGGAACGTACTTGTTGCGCTCTAAACTGGGTCGCTCAGAAGCTGAGACACTACTTTTGTGCGTACACAACATATCTCATATCAAGGATGGATCCCTTGAAGTATATCTTCCAAAAACCCATGCCCACTGGCAAGCTGGCTAAGTGGAAAATCCTACTGAGTGAGTTCGACATCATCTATGTGATTCAGAAAGCGGTCAAGGGACAGGCAATTGCAGATCATCTTGCAGAAAATCCTGTTGGAGGAGAATACGAACCCTTGAAAACGTATGTTCCCGATGAAGAAGTATTTTTCATAGGAGAAGACATTGTTGAATCCTACGACGGTTGGAGGATGTTCTTTGATGGAGCGACAAATTTCAAAGGAGTCGGCATTGGAGCTATTTTGGTATCGAAAAATGGTCAACGCTATCTGGTATCTGCCAAACTCAGATTTCCTTGCACCAACAACATGGAAAAGTATGAAGCTTGCATACTAGGACTCAACATGGCCATCGACATGAATATTCAAGAGCTTCTGGTAATCAGTGATTCAGATTTTCTTATACACCAAGTACAAGGAGAATGGGCCACCAAGAATTCCAAGATATTTCCATATCTGCACCATGTGCAGGAATTGAGAAAGAGGTTCACAAAGACAGAATTTCAGCACGTCCCCAGAATTCAGAACGAGTTTGCTGATGCACTGGCCACATTATCATCCATGATACAACATCCGGATAAAAACTTCATTGATCATATTTCAGTGAATATCCATAGCCAGCCAGCATATTGCGCCCATGTTGAAAAGGAAGCAGACAAGAAGCCTTGGTTCCACGACATCAAGGAATACTTGGCAAAATGGGAGTACTCAGAGCATGTGAATCATACACAGAAACGTACGCTTCGGAGGCTGTCCAACAGTTTCTTTCACAGCGGAGGAACCCTATACAGGAGAACTCCCAACTTGAGATTACTGAGATGTGTTGATGCAAAGGAAACTTCTAAGCTACTTGAAGAAATACGTGTTAGGACCTGCGGCCCGCAAATAAATGGTTTTGTCTTGGATAAAAAGATATTCAGAGCTGGTTATTTCTAGATGACCATGGAGACCGACTGCATCCAGTATGTTCAGAAATGCTACCAATGTCAGGTACATGCAGACATGATAAAAGTTCCGCCAAATGAGCTCAATGCAACTAGCTCACCTTGGCCATTCGCCGCTTGGGGGATGGACGTCATCGGCCCGATCGAGCCCACCGCCTCAAATGGGCACAAGTTCATCTCGGTAGCTATTGATTACTTCAAAAAATGGGTCGAAGAAGCATCTTACAAGGCAGTGACTAAGAAAGTCGTGGCAGACTTTGTTCGCGACCAGATTGTTTGTCGGTTCGGAGTTCCAGAATCAATCATCACCGACAACGCTTCTAATCTCAACAGTGATCTAATGAAGTCCATGTGCGAGATTTTCAAAATCAAGCACAAGAACTCCACAGCCTATAGACCTCAGATGAACGGGGTTGTAGAAGCCGCCAACAAAAACATCAAGAAGATACTGAGAAAAATGGTAGAAAATCACAAACAGTGGCACGAGAAACTGTCATTTTCCTTATTGGGGTACCGCACCACAGCCCGCACGTCAACTGAGGCAACTCCCTACTTGCTAGTTTATGGTACAGAAGCTGTTATTCCTGCCGAAGTAGAGATTCCTTCCTTGAGAATCATACAAGAAGCTGAGCTCAGCGATGAAGAGTGGATAATGAGCCGTTATGAGAAACTAGCCCTCATAGAAGAAAAAAGGATGAACGCAGTGTGTCACGGGCAACTCTATCAGAATAGAATGTCTAGAGCCTTCAACAAAAAAGTCAAGCCAAGACAGTTCACACCGGGGCAGCTGGTGTTGAAAAATATCTTTCCGCATCAAGATGAAGCCAAAGAGAAATTCTCTCCTAATTGGCAAGGTTCTTACATGGCTCACAGAGTGCTGACAAGAGGAGCTCTCATACTAGAAAAAATGGACGGCGAAGTCTCGCCAAAACCGATCAACTCAGATGCAGTTAAACTATACAATGTGTAACTCTTTATGCTTTCTCAAATGATATAAACTGAACTACGCCTGACCTGATTCCCGTTTAAGAGGGGATACGTAGGCAGCCCTATGGGTTCACTCACAAACCAATAAAAATCTTATTTTCCCCCACAATTAGAAACTGGGTCAGGATTTTGAGAAGGACCCTCAAAATTCTGAAGCAAGGTCAGCCGATCACAGCATGTACAACAGTCAGAGACATCAATCCATCTAACTGGGGCAAAATTTTGTGGAGGACCCTCAAAATTCCATAGCGAAAGAGGTCGCAATGTCTTGGATCTTGTCACGGTCGTCGGTTCATCTAAATTTCTTAAAATATATTATACTATGTCTTCGAAAACTATGCATGCTTACTTGAAGAACAACTCTGTTTAGCCAACGCTACCCTAATGATTTGAACAGGATCTTCAGTCCAAGCAAAGCAAGTTGACGGAGGCACGAACCGACCTCCCCTTTACAGTACTCACAATTTTTCTTTGGACGCAGGAACAAAGAATAAACATGCATCGAAGTCACAACCTTCGCAATAACCGCAATACTAAAATCTTCTACCAGCTAAGAAATTTTGCTACTATCTGCTATTTATTCCATTTTCTGCATAAGGCTAATCTCTGCCTTCATTTGCATGGGACTAAGCCCTGTCCCGCATCTTGCATGAGGTTAAACTCTACCTCCACATTTGCATAAGGCTAATCTCTGCCTTCATTTGCATGGGACTAAGCCCTGTCCCGCATCTTGCATGAGGTTAAACTCTACCTCCACATTTGCATAAGGCTAATCTCTGCCTTCATTTGCATGGGACTAAGCCCTGTCCCGCATCTTGCATGAGGTTAAGCTCTACCTCCACATTTGCATAAGGCTAATCTCTGCCTTCATTTGCATAGGACTAAGCCCTGTCACGCATCTTGCATGAGACTAAACTATGTCTCTCTCTTGCGTGAGGCTAATCCCTACCTCCATTCGCATAAGGTTAATCTCTACCTTCATCTGCATGGGACGAAGCCTTGTCCCGCATCTTGCATGAGGTCAAGATCTACCTCCACACTTGCACAAGGCTAATCTCGGCCTTCATCTGCATAAGGCTAATCTCGGCTTTCCTCTGCCTAAGGTCAATCGCTGCCTTCACCTTGCATAAGGCTAATCTCTGTCTTCATTTGCATGAGGCTAAGCTCTGCCTCAATTTGCATAAGGCTAATCTTTGCCTCATTTTCATGGGACTAAGCCCTGTCCCGCATCTTGCATGAGGTTAAGCCTTACCTCCGCATCCTGCATGAGTCTAAGCTCTGCCTCCATCTGCATAAGGATAATCTCTACATTCATTTGCATGAGACTAAGATTTGTCTCCATACCTGCATGAGGCTAAGCTCTGCCTCCAATTTACATTCTTTCACCGAGACTAAGCGCTATCTCTCCGACATTATCTACTTTGCTCTTCTTTTGGACTAAGCTCTACCCTCAGCTTCACAAGACTAAGCTTTGTCTTGTTGACATCATATTATTGCATCTCAAGGGCTGAAATATCGCCAACCTGTCCAAGTGTATCATAGTCTAAATGCATCATCCTCATAGCCGGAAGACACCATGTCATGGCCTGAGGATCTCTCAAATTTGCATATCATTATTCAAAGGCGTCATAGTTTGGAGGCACCATCTTCATGGCCCGAGAATATCATTTCATGGCCTGCGAATCTCTAACTGAATAATTCATGGCCCAGGACGTCATGGTCTAAGGACATCATCCTCAACCGTCTGAAGACAATTCTCATGGTCCGAAGGGAACCTGCATCATGTTTAAATTTCCGCACAATATATGCTCGTAGTATCTCTATTTGCAGGTGAACCGGTAAGCAGCCTCTATCCTAGCAGTAGCGATCTCGCTCCAGTTCCTTCAGCTATCAAACCTGACTTCTCACAATAAACCATTCTTTCACCTATCCCGAAACATTGTGTCTGTTCTTGTGATGACTTCATCGGTATATTTAGGCGATGAATGCAGAACTACACACGACCTGATTCCTATAAAACTAGGGATATGTAGGCAGCTCAGAAGCCAGAGTGCGGCCTAAATCTCTCGAACCGTCTCGCTCGGTCAAAATTGTCCATCATATCTTTACCCGAAAACTCTTTCATCCTTTCAGGGTAAAGAGGGGTTACTGTTGATACCCAATTTTTTTCCAAAATAATTTTTAAAATGCATATATGTCTTCAAAATTATGCATTAGTATCAATTAGTATTTTTTCACAATTTTTTACATTTTTATTAATTTGCTCAGTATTTTATTTTTAATAAATAATTATAAAATTGCATCACAAATGATTTCAAAAACCTGTCTTGATTTAATATTACTATTATGGTCCTATTGAGTCCAAATCGTTCCATAAATAGCCAAATTGGCACCTTTTTGGATATAATTGCAATAACTTTGCAATTATATCCTATGCATATAATTTTCGTGTTATTTTTACTAGAAATTAGTCTTTTGTATATTTAAATACTAAATAACCATTTTACAACATTTCTATGCATGAAATTCATTTTTTTATAATTAGTAATTATTTTACAAATTATTTTAACATATTTATTTGGGGTATTTAACAAATTGCCATCATTTATTTCAATTTCAGCCTAATTAGCCAACCCAAATACCCTTATGAATCAACCCAATAAACCCAAGCCCAAACCCCTTACCTAACCCGACCCAAGTCTTATTGAATCCTGGTCGTTGATCATTTTTTATCAACGGTCCAAATTACTCCTGCCATAATTAAACCTAAAGACTAACCCCCCCCCCCATACCTCTCATTTTCCTCTTCTCACCCCGCTTTCACTCACCTCCCCTCCTCTCAAATGTTCTCTAAACCCAACCCTAATTCGCCCCTCGCCGTCACTCTCCACCGCCATCCATGGTGGTTTCTCACCACCCTCAGACCTCCAAAGGTCTCTCTTACGCTGGGTACTACCATCTCTAAGGTCCTCAAGGGACCAGGGTCAGTCCACTTATGACTTTGGTTCTTTCCTGCCCGTCTCAGGCTACTCTGGTTCGATTTCTAGTAAGATCTTCTTATTTTTGCCTTAAACCTATGGGTTTCTAAGACTATATCTTTATCTCTGTGTTATTTTGTAAAAACCCTAATTTCTTCCTTTGAACTTCTTGGATCTGTATAGATTTGAGATAGGTTGAACTTATTTCACATGATTTTTAAGAAAATCTTCTGATTTTTGAGTGGCTTTTTATTTTCCTAAACTAGGGTTTCCTGAAAATCCTTTTCTTCAAAACGTTTTCTGATTTTAAGTGTTTAATCTCCTGTTCTTATGTGTTTTTGACTGATTATGTTGAGTTTACCTCAACCCTAACTAGTTTATGCTAAAAACCCCAATTTTTGGTATTTTGTTTGGATTCTGAGCGTGTCCGTGTTATTTGATACATGACTCTGTTCTGTGCTTTGATTCACATGATCTCTCCTTCGTTTAATTTGAATGTCTTGTGATTTTACCCTAATGTGCTTCTATTAGGGTTCCTGATTCAACTCTTGACTGATTCTATGTGTTTATACTTAGCTTATCTGTTATTCATGGAAAACATATATTATTTTCCTTAAATTAGTATTTTTTGTGTGTCCTTGATTCACTGATTTGCTATACTGATACATATGTGCTGATTTCTCGATTACTTCCCTATTTTTACAACTTTTAATTATTTCTTGCCTTATTTTTGACTAACTGTGATACTTGTTGATTCTTACTAATTGTTTCCTTAATTAAACTCTTGTTTATTTACCCCTAATTACCTACTCTGTATCTAAGTTTATTTGATTTCTTTCCTTAAATACTATCCTACTCTTGACCGTTGATTGATTACCACTTGATTATGGGAGACTTTGCTGATTTTATGTATGACTAAATTTGTAAATTTCCCTAATTACTACATAATTGATTCTTTTCCTTATTCTGTCTAGCTCTCAACTGCTATATATACTCTCCTCTATTCTCACTTCTACACGAACCCTAGTTCATAAACTCTCTCTTACACTCAGAACTCTCAGCTCTTTTTTGTTACTTGCAATTGTCACTAAACTAGTCGGTTGTAAGCCATGGCTAGTTATTGCACCACATTGATCGTATCCTGTGTTTTTTTCTCCTTAATTGGTATGTCCTAATTCAATTTCAAGTCCACAATTCAATGTGCTCTGGTACTGCTTTAGTTCATTGATTTTCAGTCTTGTTCCTTCTTAACATCTTGTTGTTCAATGTGTAACTTGTATGTCTAAATCATTGTTTCACCTAGCATTCCTGAAATACCCTACTTAATCACTAGCATGTATGAATTCTGTCCTGTTTAACTTGTGATTAGCATGTCTAAGGATCTGCCTATTGCTTTCTCTAGCATGCCCCCAACCTAATTTTGTTCCATGTATGTCAGTATGTTTGATGGTTTGCCTGATCTGCTTACTAAGGTTCTGGTTTAATCTTCTTTGCTAAGTTGTCTAATATTTCTAAGTAACTCCGGTTCTATGCCTCATCTATCTAGTGTAATTTATTTCCATATGGTTGTTCTGTGATCCATGCTCTATGTATTTGCTACTAGTTGTATGATTAACTCTTTAATCCTATAAAACTCTTGAATAGGCTTCTGTGCTCATGTTGCTATATGTGTCACTATATGTGTTCTGTATGTACTCAATTCCTAATACCCATGTGTGAATTCTGTTAACGATGGATTTGTTAGTTCTGTAGCCAATCTGGTTGCTTACTGATTTTTCAAAAAAAAAGTTTACATTGTTTTCAAACTATTTTACTAACTGATAAGTCCTTATTTTCAGAAAACTTCTTTACTTATTGAATTATTTCAGTGTTGTTTTCTTGTCAAAACTTTTTCAAAACTATGTCAAGCACTCTCACTTACTCCTAAGTCCCTAGGTTCTACCCCTCCAGTGTGTGTACTGCCTTGGGATCCTCTTGAGATCCCTTTGAACTCTGGCACAATGGGGCTGGTCCTTCCACACCGCACTTACTCAATCCCTGTTATGAAAAGTCTAGGTGTGAGCATTGCCCGGGATCCTTGAGGTCCTTAGGGAACTCTGACACACCTGGACACAAATCTGGCTATGAAATCCTTTGGAATTTGAGATCATTGAAGGCCTGGCCTTACCAGGTTTTCCTTGGGCTTATTTTAGGCTCCCTATGGTTTGATTTTTGTTTCATTTATGTAATTATTCATTGGTCTATAATAATTATTTGTAAACAAATATTGGGGTGGCTAGTGGAAAATGGGAGTGTAGCTGTATGATCTTGTTAATGATATTGGGTATAAAGCATGTTATAGGTTTATATTATGTGAGTTCGCATTAGAATCCATGTCCTAGGGCCGATATGCTCATTTACTTGCAAATCATATCAAACATGCATTAGATATCATGTTCTTAGGGCTTCACGTTTATTGCTTCAGCATATTACATATCGCCAATCCATGCTTTAATGTTGCATAAGTATTCTCACTTAGAAATCCTACTATTAGGTTAATGAATAACTTTAACAAAAAATATGTCCCTCTTGTGTGTATTTAGATACCATATTCTAGGAATTCTGTTTGCATTCGTTTGAATACGCCTAGTTTAATTAAAATAACTCACTGATCCTGAAGAGGCATAAAAACAGTCTCGCATATATGTGTATGTTTTTCTGAGTATAACTGGTACCAATATTTCATTTTCAAATCCGTGTAACCTAGAACATCATGTTTGTAGGTTAAATAACTTCAAAACTGTTTAAAATATCTTGTAATTGTTACTATGTACAGTCCCACGCCTAGGTAAGCCTTAAGTAATTAATCTCTATATAAAATTGGAAACTGTATTTTTGATTGTTTACTGCTAAGTTTTACAGGACTTAAAATCAGTAGGCAAACTGATTAGGACCCTGCCATTGAGTTTGTGAAACAGTGTTGCATATTTTGTATATTAATGTTCACCTAGACATCCTGTCCTAGGACTCTTTCTAAAAACTGCCTTTATTTGTGTTGAGACGTGTTTTTTATTTGCTATATGTTTGGAGGTAAACATGAGCCTTTTAATTGCTTTCTTTCACTTACTTGCTGGTCCTACCTGTTATTCGCTTGTCGCCCAGATTTTTCCTTTCTGAATACCTTAGGGGTTGTCTAGAATTTCCCAGATTTAGAGCTCCTAAAACTCCTTCGGGACCACAAGGAAGGGACGGGTAACAACACACTTAGAGCTTGCTAAATAAAATTCACTTAATAACCACTAAGGGGTGGGGTAATGGGTAGAAAAGGCTATGATGACCCGTGCGCTAATGCAACGTGTAGCCCCTCATCGAGGAGTGATTACCGGGCATTGCATGGATATGATCCTATAGGATAAATAAATTAGGACCCCTTTAACTCATTTAAAATATATGTGCTTAGACTGATAATCCGTTAAAGCCTTCATTCATTCACATATGTCTGCTTAGACTGCTTATTTGCACCTGATTAATTCACAAAGTAAGTTTGGTCGGGACCCACAGTTGTGGACTTCGAGGGGTGCCTAACACCTTCCCTTTGAAGTAACTTCAATCCCTTACCCAGTCTCTGGTTATACAATTAGTGTTATAAATGACCCGTAATAGGTTCCCTAACGCACCTTAATTCGTTAGGTGGAAACTCTTCAAATTCCTTACATCCCTTTTCCCAAAAGGAAATGAGTTGTCCCAATAATGTCAAAAACCTTGACTAATTCTAAAGGAGAGGAAAAAGGGGGCGCGACAATGATGGTGGCAATGATCAGTCCCTTCAGCGTGTTAAGTTATGCATGTTATTTGTGGCGGTACGTGCGAGGCTTGGCGACCACTGTAATATATTTTATCTAGAGGCATTCAAGTATTATGGCATGTTATGTGTGGATGGATCCCGAAGGTGTTATGGTTGTTTAGACCACTACTAGAGGATGGTATTTTCTACGGTCATGGGAAATTAGTCACTTGTTGCTATGGTTCTCCTGAAAATGAGTTAAGTGAAAGGTTTCTATATGATGGAGTGTTTATTCTATTTAGTGGTTCATGAGTTATGGTAAAATTCTTGTATTCTCGTGTATTGGCATGTTAGATGCAGTGAACAACATCAGGGGAATTGGAAGTGGAGGATCAAGGTTGCGGTTCGGTGTAGGCAAGAATGTTACGAGCTTGAGTGAGCAGGAAGGGATTCAGATGTTAGAGTAAGCTAGTATTTTCTTTAGCGTCACCTGAGATTGGTGTCCTGTGTAAGAGGATTTGTGTCTTGATTGGCGGATCCTTGTTATTCATTACAGCATTAGTATGGCTAGTGGTATGGATGGGCAGACTTGTTGCCTAGTGCGGAAGGTCGTGGGAGCGTGTTTCACGGGAAGATTGTATAAGTATGACATGTAGTCACTTAATTGATTAAATGTAGAAACTAAGTATGGAGATTGTGGTACTATTGCTAATGTGATAATTTTTTCCCGGAGAGCGCTCGGTTCATTTGGTTGTAGACTGTGGAAGTTTGTTCCCAATTTGATGATTGTTTCTGTGTCATGAGAAAAAGGGGTTATTGTGGATCCTTGGAAGATTATTAGCCCAATGCGGTATGATCGGAATTGGCTTGAGGTCGTGAGTGGATCTAAATGGGAATGTAGGCTCTATCAGGCCGGATGTGTTCATTTCAGCATAGCATTGTTTATGGAGGAGTATTCAGACATTGAATGTTATTTCGTCGTCGGCTATTTCATGCAATACTGTATTGTGTCATATGGGTTGTAAGGCAGTTTGGTTATTTGCACTCGTATTGAGATCCCGGGTAATTTGTAATGTTGTGAGAGCAGGATGGCTCTTGAGATGCAGGTCATTTATTGCACTATAGTTGTGCTTGAGTTTCGTAGCATATGGCTCTATCCGTCTCCCCAGGATTTGTATTATGCACTTCACGTGTTTGTGGTAGATATTCGAGTATTTCGTAGTTATGAGCATTTTGCTCGGTAAGCATTTTCTGATAGATTATTATGTGTGGATCGCGTGGCACGCCGCCACGGGTATATTGGTTGGATTAGGTGGAACGCCGCCATGGTTATCATGGTTGGATCGGGTTGCACGCCGCAACGGTATCATGGTTGGATCGGGTTGCACGCCGCAATAATGTGATGTTGAGTACAGTATCCCCTACCTATTATTTCGTGTATTGCTTCTCGTTTTCAAAGAAAGGTTCATAATATCTTTTCAGTTGTTTAATTAGTTACGTGGGTTGAGCGATTCTTTCCAGAGTTCGTTCCCTTATGTATCACATTCGAGTCTTTAGCTAGTTGGCGCATTGTGGAATCATATGAGACTTTTGGCAGTGTCTGAGGTGGCTTATTGCCTGAGCATCTTGTACTAGGTGAGACGAGATTATTGGACCTAGGATCAGTGCGATCATATTTATATGAGGCACATTAAAGAGTAAATATTGAGATTCAGTCCAAAATAAGGTAATGGTTCTCGTTGGGCCATGAATTGTGATTCGATAGGTGGTTATGAGTTTGTACATATCTTTTCTGTCATGGCAGTATTGCGAGAACTGAAACGGGACTTATCTGCTTCATGAGGTGTGTTATGGAAATCAGATTCATGGGATTTCGACTATTGTTTTCAAAGGATGTTATTATGGTCATGCGAATAACGCGGTGCATGGTGTGAATTCGGTAAGAGTATACAATTATGTATTGGTACATCGTGTAGTGATGGATACGGTGCTCGTATGTTGGAAATAGACTTGGCAGGGGATTTCAGATGTTGGAATTTGGCTCTAAGGCTTATTTGACTAAATAAAAAGGGGGATTTGCAGGTTTTCTAGAGTTGATGTGCTCAACTGGGTTGTGATAGCACGGGTAGGTGCAGGAAGTGTTAAACACTGATTTTGGACAACTCCAGAGCAGTTCTTAGCACGTTCCAGCACAAACGTATGTTTAAGTGGGACAGAACGTAATGACCTGACAAGTCATTTTGAGCTCTAGCGCGTCGCTCGATGGTTTGAGGCCATGAGCAGCTTCACTTCAGGTATTATGACTTGTACGTGTGGTCGGAATTGAATTTCGGGAAGTTCGGATTTGATTTGGAAAGAAAATTCTAAATTCGGAAGCCTTAAGTTCGAGGAAGTGACTAAAGTGTATTTTTTAAGTAAACGACCTCGGAATCGGGGTTTGAAGGTTCCAACATGTTTGTATGATGATTTTGGATTTGGGCATACGTCCGGATCGGGTTTTGGATGACTTGGGAGCGTTTCAATGCCTATTGTGGAAATTGGCATTTTGGAATAATTTCATAAATATGGGTTGGGGTGTATTTCAATGTTACCGATGTCTGTTTGCGATTCCGATTCTGGCAATAGCTCTGTATGGTGATTCTGGTGTTGGGAGCGCATCCAAAAGTGGATTCAGAGGTCCGTAGGTCATTTTGGGGTCATTTGGCGAAAGTTAGAAATTTGAAGGTTTTTGATAAGTTTGATCGGAAGTGGACTCTTTGATATCGGGGTAGGATTCCGATTCCAAAAGTTGGAGTAGGTCCGTAATGCCGAATGTTACTTATGTGTAAAATTTGAGGTCAATCGGACGTGATTTGATAGGTTTCGACATCGAATGTAGAAGTTTAAATTTCTCAAGTTTAGTAAGATTAAATTGGGGTGCGATTCATGATTTCGATGTTGTTTGATGTGATTTGAGGTCTCGAGCAGGTCCGTGTTATATTATGAGGCTGGTTTGTATGATTGGACGGGGTCCCGGGGGCCTCGAGCATATTTCGGAGTGGTTTCAAATCATTCGGGCTGTTTTGCAATATTTGATGCTGGTGTCTGGTGTTGTTCTTCACGTTCGCGACGAACCCATCGTGTTTGCGAAGAAGGATTTGGCTTCAAGGATTTTGTTCTTCGCGTTCGAGAAGAAGGAAATCTCTGTTACACACAAGTCTGACTTCGGAGGCTCATATCTAGAAATCTATGAGGAATATGGAGATGGTTTAGAAATAAAGGTTTTAGAAGTTTGTATCTAGTTTTCAGAAAGGTAAACCATTTATCATTTGGATTTGTGTACAAAACGTTATGGCTGGTACACTACAGGCTGTCCGGGAAGATAAAAGAAGAAAATTTGTGTTGCAAAGGGCTGACTTTGGCAGCTTATATCTCAAAACCTATAAGGAAATGGGAGATGACAAAAACAGAAAAGTTATAGATCTTGGTTTCTAGTTTTCAAAAAGTTAAACCATTTTTCAGTTGGAGTTTCATACAAAGAGTTATGATCATTATACTAGAGGTTGTCTAAGAAGAGTTTGGAAATGTCTTTTGAGAATTTTGTTCATCGCGAATGCGAAGAAGGGTCACCGGGGCAGCGTATAATTTTGAAAAAATGGGTTTGGCTCATTTCATCTCATTTCCTCCATGGAAGCCGACCTATGAGCGGTTCTGGAGCTCAATCTTCATCATCCATATCAAGGTAAGTGATTCCCACATATTTCAAGATAAATACTTGGATTATATATATATTGGAAATTTGGAGTTTTGGTAGAAAACCTAGAAAACTGGTATTTTTGGATTTTGACCACGAATTTGGGTATGAAATTAGAAATAAATTATATATTTGAGTTAATGGGGTTATGGGTAGAGTTTATCTTCGAAAATTATATATTTGAGTTAATGGGGTTATCGACTTTTTGAACGAAGTTGGAAATTGTTGTAAATATTATTATAATGAGTATTAGAGTATATATTTATGGAATCGCTCAATATTTGACTAGTTTTGGAGCGTTGGGCATTGATTTGAGTTGTTTGAAGGGCTTAGGAGCCGGTTTCAGGACTCCGGAGCGATGTAAGTCTCCTTTCTAATCTTGTAAGAGGAATTTAACCCCATAGGCGAACTAAACTATTATGTGCTTCTATTTGTGGGGGCTTCATACGCATGAGGTGACGAGAGTCCGTACGTAGCTACTAGTTATGCCTATATCCGGGTAGTTTTAGGCTTACATCATGCCTTGTTGATATTGTTATTGATTTATGTTTAATGTTTTCCTTGAGAGGGAGCGGGATTGAGTTTGCTTATTAAATGTTTTGAAAGGAGTTGAAATTGAGGAAAAATTGGGATCTTAAAAGTTTTCATTGAAATTTCATAGTTTGAAAAGAATGGAAGAATACTATATTAACTTAAGAAATCTATGTGTAACCGCGTCGCAAGTATGATCCGCGAGCGGGGTAATTCCTTAAATTTATTTTTGACCGCGTCGTATGCATGATCTGCGAGCGGGGTAAATCATTAAATTTATATTTGATGGCGTCGCATGTATGATTCCCGAGCGGGGTAATAAATGCATTTATAGTTCGCGCCATTCGACCCTCGGCAGTGCACAGTTGACATTTATGTTGGATCGGGCCGAATGTCCTCGGTGGTATTTGTGTGTGATACCGGAACTAGAAGTCCCTTTTATAATTGGAATAAATTCATTGTTTGTGTGATTATATGTTTTAAAAGAAGAAAGCAATTTAGGCTCTTAAATATGGTGAAGACTGTTCAGTTATTTCTTGTTCTGAGTCTTATTATTTTATATCATGCTTAATTAGAATTTCATATTATCACAATGTTGGCCCTTAGTAAATGTCGAAGTTGACCCCTCGTCACCACCTCTTCGAGGTTAGGCGGGATACTTACCGGGTACGGCGTTGATTTACGTACTCATACTACATTTGCTGCACACTTTTATGCAGGTGCATTTATGATTAGCGGCCTTGCAAGAGCAAAGACATGTACGCATGCGGAGGCTTAGGTAAGCTGCATCCCATATTACGACCTGTGGCCAGTAGAGTCTCCTTCAGAGTTCTTGTATTTTCTTTTTTGCCCAAATTTTATATTCCGGATAGTTATTATATTTTATTTTACTTCCTAGTAAATGCTGATGTACTTTTGACACCGTGTTCTGGGATGAGTAGGGGATATTCAGTATTAAAATTGGAAAACATCATTATTATCTTGTAAAGCTCATTTTTACTAGTTAAGTTGAAGGAAGTTCATGATTTCAAAGATATTAAAATGAGAATAAAATTAACTGTTTAGTGTTGGCTTTCCTGACAGTGGTGTCCAGCGCCATCATGAACTTTAACGAATTTTGGGTCGTGACAATTTTCTGGCATTATTATATCTCATGTTATTATCGATTATTGATATTAGACTCTGACATTATTCCGAGCTCATCATTGCTTTTACCATGAGGTTAGGTTTGTTATTTATTGAGTACATGAAATCGGTTGTACTCATACTACACTTCTGCACCTTGCGTGCAGATCTTGGAGCTGATGTTGTTGTGCATAACGGAAGCTGGCTTTGAAGAGTACTTGCTTTCCGTATATAGCTGCCACTTGTCCTTGGTAGCTTTAAATTTGCAAATCTGTTTATTTATATTTCGAATAAATGATTTATTTATTTTGTACCAGCTTGTAAATTCTATATCTTAGAATCTCATGATTTGTACTACAAATCCTTAGAATTTTGTATAGAAGCTCGGGTATTTTATTCATTGACTCCTATATTTATTATTTGTGTTTTGTTGACTATTATTTGGCTTACCTAGCAAGTCGGGTTAGGCGTCATCACTACTAGCCAGATTTTGGGCCATGACAAGTTGGGATCAAAGCTCTAGGTTCATAGGTTTTATGAGTCATGAGTAAGTGTCTTTTAGAGTCTTGCAGATCGATATGATGACGTTCATGCCTATTTTCGAGAGGCTATAGGGCATGTAGGAAAATTTCCCTATCTATCTTTCCTTATTGTGCGACATTGATTTAGCTTGAAGTGTATCTCTTTGAATTCTTTCCGCTCACTCGTACGTGATGCTGAGCATTTAGTTTCAGTTGTGCATCAACGACTTGTGTTCTCATAGATGTGGTATGAGATATGTTATTATTGTTGCGGTTATGGTCCAGTCTGGAGGACTTAAGGCCAGGATCAGACTGCAACTTGGGATCGGTGGTTTCAGTTGTGTGGGTATGTGCTTTTGGACATATATGCTCGATAGTGTCCCTAGGAGTGGGATTGATGGCTCGGTGAGTGGTTGGATGGCTATATGATGAGTACGATATGACTGTGGGATGTGTTCATATGGTTTGGATGTGACGAGAAGAGTTTGCTTGGGATGTGAAAAAGACCTTTGGGTGCTTGATTTCTGTCTTGATGTGTTGTATTGTCCTAGATTGTGGGTGTGTTGAGGGATGTTTCTTGTTGTAAATGTGTGGAATGAAGTAGATTCATATGTCGTGTTGACGAGTTAAGACTCGGTAGAATTAAGAGATTGCAATGTAGTTGTGACCATAGTAGGGCATATAGAAATGCCAGTTTGAGGCTAAGCAGGTGGGTTATCTCCAGCATGATGTTTTGAGGATCTGTGAATCTTATGATGATTCCGTGGAGAGTTTCTTTCTATCAGTGGGTTACATGTGTTGCAATTTGAATTTGGATGCCTTAAGGAAGTTGGCTTGACTGTCACGAGGATGAATGTGAGCTTAGCAGATGATTTGAGGTATTTTATGATTTGTGTTACATGAGCTTATGAAGGATTAGTAGAATTACATTGTGCGATTATGGATGTAATGGAATAAGGGTGGGTTATTAAATGTTGTGTTCTATGTCTTTGAGCCAAGCGGGGGAGTCTGCTATCGATGATCAGGTTGCATGGTTATGTGCTACATTAGTTTTGGAATGAAGCATGTATGTGGATCAATTATGACTTGAATAGGTTGGCTTTGAACAGTAACATATGAACAGTAATTGTTGCATGATCCCAAAGAATGACCACACCACATGCCTGACCTTCTGCTAGCACCAATATCATATCAGAGAATCCAAATTCATTCAACAACATGTGATTCTGCATTCAAGTTTCTAGAAGAGCAACCATGCAAGACTTATGAGTATCCATCAACTCCTTAAAATTTCTCCTAAAGTCCTCATCGTTTCCTCCCCTTATGTTCCAAATGATGAATTTTGTAGAATGATTCATGTTAATACTTGGGTTGTGAGGGTGTCTATTCCCCATTGTCCTCAAATGAGGAACAAGGTTTCTCCTTTGTGAGGGAACAATGATCATCGCCATGTTGCTCACTTTGGTATCTTGAGGAGGGATAATGTCCATTGCACATTTGTACAGTATATTTGGACAGGCAAGAATATGCCTCTTCTCCTGCATCTCCCAGAATAGAAAGACTTTTATTTTGTTTAGATTTGATAATTCTACAACTGACTCTCCCACTAGGTTGATATGCTCGTTCATATCTTCTTTTGCCTGATTTCCTTTGTTTGTCTCCACTGACACAACTAGATTCTGGTTCCCCATTTTTCATTCAAATTTGTGGTTCTGGTTTTGCACCTAAGGATGTGAAATTTCCCATTGCATGACTATTGGATTCAGAGCCGTCAGCACTTCTAGAGGGAAGAAAGGAAGCTCCAGACCTAGGTTCTGTTGTATGACAAAGACAAGGTTGAAATATAGAGGGAGGTTCCATTATACTCTCATCTCCTTAACCAAGTTGAGGTTTCATGGATGGAGCTAGTGTGTGTAGTATATTGTTCACCCAAACATGGTTCATGTAGTTTCTCATGGCTAGATGTAATCCCTCAGACACTAGTTAAGCTACGCATTATGAGTTTTGAACTAGGATCACACTCTCCTGACTATTGATTGTGACATTGAAGGAGTGTGCCCTCCCTATTAGCCGTAGTTGTATCTGTTTTTGGCATTTGGTTGCTGATTTCAAAAGAGAAATTGGGGATTTTTGTCTAAAATTTCATAAAGCAAATTTTCGAGTTTTTAACATTGATTTGAAGTTGGATTTGAGTGAAACTAGTATGGTTGGACGCATAATTGAATGGGTTATTCGATTTATGAGTTTCGTCGGGTTCCGAGGTGCGAGCCTGGGTTTGACTTTTTGGTTGACTTTGGGGTTTGATTAAAGATTCGACCTTTATCATTTGGAATTGTTTTCTTAGGCATTATTTGATGAATTTGAGTTTCTTTTGGCTAGTTTTGAGCCGTTCGGAGGTCAGTACATGCGGGATGGTATATTTGGAGTATCCTTTGGCTTGCTCGATATGGGATTCGACTTTTTCAAGGTAAGTAACACTTCTAAACTTGGTGTTAAGGGTATGAATCCCTGAATATACGTGTTATATGTTTGGTGTTGAGGTGACAGGCGTGTGGGTGTGCACCGTGTGAATTGTGACTCGGTTGATTCTGTGGTACTATATAGCTACCTAATCTTGTTTCTATCCATGAAATTTCTTCATGATGGAGTAATTGAGATGTGATCCATGTTAGAAACCATGTTTAGGCTATATGCTTATTATGTTGGGACCCACTGAGGTCATTTCTGTTGTGGAGATATTTGCCTAAATTGCATTTACATACTCAGTCATATTAATTCATTTACATATCATATATCAGTCTTTGTTATCATTTGTTGTCACATCATATATTATCGTTATTTGGGTTGTTTGGCATGAGATGGTGAGCCTGAGAGACCGGAGAGATTGATGACTGAGTTGGGGCCTAAGGGTTAGATTGTAAGTGATATTGATGGGATCGGGCTACACGCTGCATCAAGTGTTATTGATTTATGATGGGTTCGGGCTGCACGGCGCAGCAGGTATTATTGATTCATGATGGAATCGGGCTGCATTCCGCAGCAAGCACTATTGGTTCATGATGGGATCGGGTTGCACTCTACAGCAGGTTATATTAGTGCTTGGGCAGGATCCACCCTCCGGAGTCTGCACACCCACACTGAGCGCAGTTACTGTTGATTCATGATGGGATCGGGCTGCGCTGCAGTAGGTACCATACAATATTGAGTGACTGAGTGTGCTGAGTAATTTAGTGTGATGAGTGAGAGTGTAAGACTGTGATATTGAGTACTTTGAGAGTGTAAGTATATAAGTTCATCACTGTGACGCGTTGTATGTGACATGCATACTTGACATGCAGGCATTGGGATGCATTTCCTCATGTTACACGGTTTTGCGATATTTATGACTTCACATGCACATTGACATGTAGGCATAGAAATGTACTATCCTCACGCTATCTGAGATTGAATCAACTTATCTGTTGTTGAAAGTCTTTGGGAAAGTAATCAAAGGTTTCTGTCTTACTCATATTTTGGTGATTTCGGTTAAGGATTTGGGTTTTACTGTTATACTTGAAAAGCATGACTATTTTTCGTAACTGCGAACTAGCTAAGTATCATATCTTAGAGTTATTTCATGTACCACTTTTATTATATTGTTATGAGTTGTTGTTGTCTATTGGTGTTGGACTCTGAACCTTTATCCCAGCTCGTCAGTACTTTCAACGTAAGGTTAGGTTTGTTACTTATTGAGTACAGGGGGTCGGTTGTTCTCATACTACACTTCTGCACCTTGCGTGCATATTTTTTATGCTGATGTTGTTGTGTAAGGCGGGAGCCGGCATTGAAGATGTACCCGTTCCGATCATAGATGCCTCTTATTTTTGGTAGCTTTAGAATTGTTAATATGTTCATGTATATTTCAAACAGATTATTTATTTATTTCATAGCAGCTTTGTAAACTCTAACTCTTAGAAGCTCATGATTTGTACTACCAGTCCTTGAAAATTTTTTGTATAAATATTCTGTTATTTCTTTTCTCATTAAATCTCATTGAATCAGATTGTTGTTAATTGGCTTACCTAGCGGGTTGGGGTTAGGTTCCATCACGACTAGTTGGATTTTGGGTTGTGACATTCTGTAACTTGAATACAACTCCACCATGCCTAGCTATTAACCTTAGTCTGAACAGATGAGTTAAATCTATCTAGTATAATGTTTCCATGTTCTTAAACTCCTTAACAATACTAATATTATGACCCTGTAATGTTTGAGACCCATCCTATCTTGTGAGGTCATAGCTTTGATTGAAGTCTCTGTATGTGTGGAAGTTTGGCATGAATCTTTGACTATCCCTCATGACTTCATACTTTTGAACATTGTTTTGAAATTGTACTCAATTCTCTCTTCCCCTGTTAATCTGGATTGAATATGGTATTGGAGAAACCTTTTATTGTTACTAAATGAATACAATAACTTGCCTATGTCATTGTCTGAAACTTTACTGAGGATTTCCAAGGATTCAAGCAGTGTTATCAATCTTTGTGCATGCTCATGATAATATCTGATGTTGAACTAGTCTGTGAGAAATCCACTAAGACAATAGCATCTGTTGTTACATCTCTAAACTATGCACTTTATCTATCTGTTAGATATATGACTCTAGTTGTTTGGCTCTTTAGCAACATTAATATAAGTGTTCTTGTTGTAATGTGCTTAGAAACTTGATTTTTTAACCTGTTTAATATGTGTTTCGTTCACTTAATATTGGAAGTATAGTCATGAAGAACAAACCGTTTCTATGTGTTTTCCTATGTTATTCTATTAAGAAAAAGTATGCTTCTGTGGTAGGAAATGTCATAGTAGTTGGTTTGCATTGAAAGAGCCTCATTAGCATTCAAACCTATAAAGAAGAATGATTTGTTAGTGGTTAGAGGTATTTGGGTGTAGAGTTTAACTCTAGATTGGGATGCTCTCCCCGACACAAGTATTGCCTTGGGCCTTGAGACCCTTGGGAACTTTGAAGTGTCGGGGGATTCAAAGGGGGCACCAACCTTGAGTAGAATTCCCTCCTTAGTCATTAATTCATTGACACTTATTACTCTCTTAGGGTTTGGTGTTTAATGATAACTAAAGGCGTTCAATGTGGATCATTTACTATACATAACCTCCACATTAGTATGACTTTCTTAGTATTTAAATATTGTCAGTGATCTTTTCCTTTATTCTTTGCTTGCAAATTTCATATATGGACATGTATATAATACTGTTTTTCAAATGAACTTCTGTTCCTCTTTTTTGAACATGCATAATGATTTGGGCCTGCAGATTCTTTAAGAACTCAGGCCCAAGTCCAGCCCTGCTATGTCCCAGAAGATTCAGAGTCAGTTGTCACCCGTCCTTGTTACTGTTGGGCCTGCCTCTTTGAGGCCCAAATACTAGAGTCATTTCTTTCATTTCGCTTCTTTATTTACTTCTTTCGTTATTCTCCAGTTGCATTATGCTATTACTCTTTACTGTGTTTCTTGTTGTGTTATCTCACATGTATATGATAAATATATATTGGATTAAATGTTTTATTTTATCTTTTAATTCATAAAATTACTTAGGCAAGCCTTAAAGAACTTAGGATTAAAAAGAAGCCTTAGTTAGCAATTAATTCTACAATACGCTAATCGTGAGCTATTATTAATTTATTATGCTTTGCTAACTCTTTTCCTAAAGATTTTTAAAGTCCAAAGGCATAACAAAGGCGGCAGTCCCTCTCTCAGAAGGAAAAACCAGAACTGAATAATGAGTTTAACTTTTCTAAAAGGGGAATCGATCCCACTCTAAAATCAAAGTGTTGTTGTCCCAAAACAAAGACTTTCAAACAGTTTTCTTCAAGCCAACTATTTAAAGCCAAGGTACATCTTAGATTCGTCTTCATAACGCTTTCACCTCACTAGAGTAGTATGAACTTCTATGCTTTATGAAATAAAGTGCATTAACTTAGCTTCTTTTAGCACTTTCATAATAAACATCTCGTCTTTCAAAGTTCTTTTTAAGCTTACATAAATTAACATTATTTTCCTAAAACTCTTCTTTAAGATGCCTCATTTTTAAACTACACTCTTCCCTTATAGATATTATGAGCTAATATATGGTAAGCTACACTCTTTTGAACACTATTTAAGGCATAGTACAAAAAATTAGTCTTAAATCTAGTCTAAGTCCTATGGAGCTACCTCAGGTAGATTTTAAGGGGTTCCTAACACCTTCCCCTTAGAAGAATAAGAACACTTACACATAATCTCACCGATTAACAGACTAATAAAGAATATGACCTTTTATAATTAAATAGGTACCCTAGTATACCTTTAAATATTAGGTGGCGGCTCTCTTTCATCAACAATAGAGAAACTACAAGTTGAATCTTGTTTTGACTAGTGCAAAATAGGGTGCAACAACATGGCGACTCTGCTGGGGATGCACACTTAAGTTATGACCTTAGCAGACTTAGACTGAATTTGACACTTAGATTTGTTTGTGCATTGCTTTAACTGTAGTTAAATTTGCAATTACATGCTTACCTGCTATTTTCTCTTTGTGCTTATTATCATGCTTATTATTGCCACACCCTTATCTGTTACCGCTTTACACATATTGTCATCACATTTCTTCCTATCGAGTCTTGGTCGTGCACTATCACACATAATGGCATGCGAGGATTATCTTTTACACCCCTACGAACCTTCTTTTCAAAACTCTTTAGTTTCACATAATGGCTTTGTCAGGTCAACTAACATAACTTCTCGCTGTATTTAGTCCAACTCAAAAGTAGGAAACACTCTACTCTAGAAAAATAGGTCATATTGCATAAGCCTTAGGTGAGTTGGTTCTTGGCATCGACATACAATTAGGAAAACTACCCTAATGTCAACGGTTCATGCACCCAATGACATGAATTTTTTGAAAGACGAACAAACCTTATGAGGCATCTAAAGATCCGAAGAAAACACTTACCAGACCTCTCTTTACCCACTTCATAAAATAGAAATAAACCAAAACATCCCCGAGATCAACATGGTGATGGGAACACCACACAAGTTGAAGAAATGGTGGAAGAACATCCTCCAGAAACACGACATGAGATTCAGAGACACCTGGGGAAATTGACCGCTTTGCTAAACATCCAAGAAGACAGGGTGCTCACTCGTCTACTAATAGAGTTCTGGGATTCGACTAAGGTGGTGTTCAAGTTTGCTGATTGTGAGTTGGTACTGACATTAGAAGAAGTTACTAGTTTCACGAAGCTTCCATTCATAGGGAGGAAACCAATACTTCCAGTAACTATGCCCGGTTACATGTTCTTGGATGCTTTGGGACAGGCTACCAGTCATGGTCTGAGAAATATCGAGGATGGATGGATGAGGCTAGATCAATAGTTCGATAGGTTCGCATATCGTGAAAGCTATGAGTGGTATTCGCGAGAATTTCAGTGTGATCAAGTAGTGTGGGAGAGTCCCAAGCCTATCACTTTCTCATTGGCACTGTTGGGTTATTGGTCTTCCCGCAGAGGAGGGTCGGATCAACATCAACTTATTACCCGTGGTTTTGATGACCTTCCGTGGTAACCTTCAATCTACTCTGGTGCCAATGGTCTTAGCTGAGATTCTAAGGGATTTGTTTGCATGTGCATGGGGGTATGATTTCTTTAAGGGTTGTAATTTGCTACTTCAGATCTGGTCCATAGAAAAATTTCCTCCTGCGAGAGGCCACCATTGACTACTTTGTGGGCGTCAACATCATGATCTGCAGACACAACAAGAGGATGAGACATTAGGTCTCCCCACATGGACAAGAGGATTGGAAGGAAATGTTGACCAATCTACGTGGAGAATAGTCAATTGGAAGCTGTGATGGTTAGGTGGGAGAGAAATCATAAGGACTCCACAGAAATACTTCATTGAGCTGATCGAACTTGAGGGCATCCAACGATACCCCTGTGGGTTCTCAGACAGTTCAGGATGATCCAGGATGTGCCTTTATGGACGAGGACAACGCTATATGAGGATGAGTACAACGAACAGATTCCAATCCCTAGGATAAGAAGGCTCCAAGAAGAGTGGAACGATCTGGTCACAATGCCGATGGGTCAAAACTCGTGGTGCACTTCAGAGTATTATGTCTCGATCAACGAGGAAGATGATCTGGTCTGACCTTAGAGAGGGTATATCCCAGTTGGAGGACGCATGGGATGCATTGCAAATCTACCATGAGATCCTGCCCCATTACATTGTGACTACCTCAATGCACCGTCAAGTGGTCCCATGATACATTGATCACATGTTTCCACCTGCTGAAGACGATGACCAGGTAGTGGGATGCATCTAGATAGAATCTTAGATAGAGCCAGAGGGAGATCTAGTAGAGGAGTCTGAGTTCAACGATGGCGAAGAGGAGTTTGAAGAAGATCCGGAGGAAGATCCAGAAGAAGAAGAGGAAACAGGGAATGATTTCGGGGATGATTACTAGAAGTTGGTTGATTTCCCCTTCTTTCCCACTTTGTACCCTTATCCCCGATTTTCTTATTTTTCTAAAGGGCGAGTTGTTTAAGCCCATGCAGTTCTATGAATATCAGAGACAATAATGTAACCTTTGTTCCCACTTATCTCAGTCCAAACATTATCAATGAAAAGACAACTTGCTTTGGATCTAAATGTGTCAAGTCTAATTGTTTTTCAAATATTCGTGATTTAGGCCTACTTCCGGCAATGAGAGGTCCCACGAATTCTAGGAAAACATGCTAGCCTAAATACGTGAATTAATTGCTCTGTGTTATTTTTTGCTTATATAAATGAAGAAACTGACTTCTTTTTCTTTTTCTTTTTATTTTTCTTTCTTCTTGTTTTTTCATTACTCCCAAAAAAAATTGGTTTGTGTCGACCCGAAACTAGAACCACCGTACAATCTAAGATCAAAGGGAAAGATGTCTGCTATAGAAAACCCGACTGAGCATGCTCTGGTCATAGTCGATAGACGGAGGCGATCAGGAGAGAAGGATGATACCAGGAATGATGAACACGTGGCTAGGATGGCCCATGATATGGAGTCTTTAAGGGAGTATGTACATCATATCAGGGAACTAGCACATTTGGCTGTGACAATGCTCCCTTAACTACCTCGCCTTCCTTCTTTGGATTCAATCACCGACCACTTTCCTTCCACATCACGCCAAACCAACAACACCCCAACTTCAGTCCTCACTACTCATGGCATACCTCCAGTAACCCCTGCAAACCCACAAAATCACCCACCCACATTCCCTACATACCACAGTACGTTAAAACACCATAAAATCAGCCTATTACCACTAACGTAACTCACACCTCTCCTCGTGACGGAGTCACTTTTTCCTCCTGTATATGCCATTTCTGAACCTACCTTTATAGATACTTTCATGGTGGGGTGCCTTATGGGATTGGCCAATACGCTGAGATGGAGAGAGAAGCTAGGCGTAAGGAAGAGGAGTCAGTTCTGAGCAGCTACAAATATTGAGAAACCAAATGAAGAACCTCCAAGTCGCCCGGGGAAGTGAAAGTTTGGACTATGAGGATTTGTGTATCCATCCGAATTTGGATATGCCAGTAGGGTATAAGCCTCCAAAGTTTGATATCTTTGACGGGACGGGTGATCCCCACGCACGTTTGAGGGCACATTGTGACAAGTTAGTCAGAGTGGGAAGGAACGAGAAGATAAGAATGAAGTTGTTCATAAGGAGCCTGAGGGCAGATGTACTTACCTGGTATACTCGACAATATCCGCAAAACTGGAGAACCTGGAAAGATATGGTGAAAGATTTTATGAATCGCTTTCGATTCAACATAGAGATCACTCCTAATAGGTTCGCACTGGTAAATCTGCAGAAAAAGCCATCCGATTCATTCGAAGAATACGCACGTCGGTGGAGGTCAGAAGCCGCCAGGGCACAACCTCCGTTGGACGATAGTGAATTAACCAAGTATTTCATCAGGGCCCAGGAAGGGATATACTTCTTAACAATGATGGGAATGATGGGACAGAAATTCCCCGAACTCTTCAAGATGGGAGATTTCTTAGAAGAAGGTATAAAATCTGGAAAAGTAAAACCCATGGCTGCATTTCATGCGACCAGCAAGGCAATCCAATTAGGGTCAATCGGTAGCTGAAAGAAGAAAAAAGAAGAAGTCTCAGTAGTCATCCCTTACTATCAACCAAACCCACATCATGGAAATACTTCCTATTCCCCAAATAACCATTCACCACCACCCGCTTATGCTCAAGTCTATAACACCCAGCCATACTACCACCCTCAACCTCAATACAACCCTCCTCGAGCCCACCACAACCCGAATCCACAACGACCATATGTTCTTGTCCAAACCACTACCCACAAAAACCGACCCACTTATCCACCACGCCCTCGTTCTAATTTTGAAGAGAGGGGTCTACAAGTTAGAGCCCGATTGCTGAGCCTCTAGCCCAATTGTTTGAGAGATTGAGGAGAGAAGGATTGATACATCCAGTGGAAGGAAGGGTTCCTGAATATCTCTCTAAGTATTTTGATGCAACTAAAAGGTGCGTGTACCATTCAAACATGCATGGGCATGATACTGAAGATTTTTTAAAGCTGAAAAATGAGATTGAAACACTGATCAAGTGCGGAGCCATTCAATGCACTCCGGCTCTGCCCAATGGTGAATCACAAATTGCTGCTGAATCATTAAAACTAGGGGGTCAACATGATTACATTGGATGAATAATATGATTTGAAAGGAACAATTGTCACAATAGGAAATGCAGAGGCCGTAAGGATCCCGCCTCAAAAGACTTCAATGATCACGATGCAAGTGAGACCTACAGTGACGGTTCAGACTTATCAGCGATAAACTGCCATTGCTACAGGGGATGAAGAGAGTTGGAATACAAAATTGTCCCATGGACAAACCAGCAAAATGGGAAGGGCAAGATGACAGATTCTGCAGCTGCCCACGGTATGATTAGGTCTGGGAGATGCTACGCTCCTGAAGAAGCAAATCGGGGGAATCTAGGAAAATAGTAGATTCAAAGGAGAAACATAATAGACCCAGAAACCGCAGAGTTCTCAAGAGAATGTCAATCAAATAGTACTCCGTAAAGGATCAGCTGAAGAAAACTCCAGTGCAAATATCAATCATGGACTTGCTGGTGAGCTCCGACAGTTATAAGGATTCCCCGATGAAAGTACTAAGTGGAGTAAGTGTTCCAAGAAACACCACCAGTGAGGCGCTGGCCGCAAGAATTGGGAAAATGGTCGAAGCAAATATGATCACTTTTAGAAGAGGAAAACTTCCTATCGAAGGTGTAAGTCACAATAAAGCTCTTCATATCACTGCCAAATGTGGGGACAAGGTGGTGTCCCAAGTGTTGGTTGGCGGAGGATCATGTGTCAACATCTGTTCGCTCTCTACTCTGTGGGAGTTGGGAATCCATCTGAGGGAAGTCAAGGAAATCCATGTAAGGGTAAGGGCTTTTGATGGTTCATAGAAGGATGTTATCGGAGAAATTTATTTTTCCCTGCAAATCGGGCCGATTGAATTTCCAATAATGTTTCAAGTAATGGATATTTTTTCTTCATAAAACTTTTTGCGAGGAAGGACTTGGATACACATGGCAGGGGTCGTCCCATACACCCTACACCAATGCATGAAATTTGAGTAGGGATGTCAGGAGATCGTGGTCCATGGCGAACGGGGCCAATCAGCTTATTTGGAACATGTTGTCTCGTTCATTGAAGAGTTATACGTAGTTGCTTTTCATGCATTGGAAATCATGTATACCACCGTAATAGAAAACACTGAAAAACACTTGGGAATGCAGTCACCGTATAGATGCAAGGTGGCTATAAGGGAGATGATGAATTTGTCACGACCCAAACCGATGGGCCGCGTCGGCCACCCGGTACCTTACTCAACCGAGAACCAATGTAACATATCTTTTCGTTTCATACTATTATAGGTAAATGAGACAGAAAGGCTTACATGAGATAACTAGAATAAAACATGACGGAATACTCGACA
This sequence comes from Nicotiana paniculata, assembly GCA_005239505.1. Classification (NCBI taxonomy): domain Eukaryota; kingdom Viridiplantae; phylum Streptophyta; class Magnoliopsida; order Solanales; family Solanaceae; genus Nicotiana; species Nicotiana paniculata. The sequence continues at coordinate 50,094 of MDKI01011514.1, forward strand.
TAGGACGACTCAACATGTAATACAAACTTATACACATGACGTACGTGCCTATTAGACAAAAATGATCACTAGTACACTGAGCATAGGCCGACAAGGTCATAAAATCTTTCACGTACATGACATATGTCTACAAGCCTCTAAGAGTATATAAATACCATACTTTAGCTTGCGACTTACATATATCTATTTATACTATTCGCAACCTTCCTTCAACTTGCTTGTACTATAGATTTCCTTATGTCATTCTGGAACATCAAACAAGACATCACGTCATATCTAACTCTTCTTTACTCTTCTTAACTAGACCTCCTGATACCTAGAAACCATAGGCTGGAAGATATGCCACTAACGACCCTGCTATCATTCCTGGATACTGAATCCCAGCGCTTCTAGCCTTCTACCCAAAGTATGGACTATACACAACCTCTTTTGGAAATGTCAACTAACACAAACAATCCATTCACCATTTGGGTTATTCTAACCCCACCCGGATCCTGATATCCTGTCCTTCTCTTAGACTAAATCTGTTAGCTCCCATATGGCATAACTGAGATGGGTGTGGCCGATTGTACATACATCTGTTATTGTTGAAGGTAACTTAGAAGGCTTATATGTCTCTGCCTGAATTGTAAATACTGATAATCTTCATTGACTGGGCGCCTCGTACTCTTCTTCACCTTGCTTCTTTTACTTGTTGAAACTTGTATCTACCTGTCTGAATCTCTCATTACTTTTCTCCATATAGATGGATAGATATTCTTACCTTAAGACTCCTTATCAAGAAGCTTACACGTCTTAGTACACACATGTTCTGCTTAAGACCTCACATTTACTCATCATAAGCATGATGCAAAATCTAGTTCTTCTGACTCAACTCTTCCACAACCACATTCATCTCAGTTATGCCATATGAGAGCTAACAAATATAGTCTAAGAGAAGGACGGGATATTAGGATCCGCCTGGGGTTAGAGTAACCCCAAAACGGTGAATGGATTATTTGCGTTAGTTGACATTTCTGAAGGATATTACAAAGGTACTAATAGATCTCTTTGTGAGATACCCAGATGGTGAACTCTAGAATAGTATAACTAGATATTGATAAGTTGGTATTTTACCAACTTATCTCCTCTTGATACTTAGGCTTTTGTATGATTTTGTGAGAAACTAAGGTATTTTTTGAGGTTTATGGCATATTTTAGGTATCATATGATTTGGAGAATATACGGAAGAAAACAAGTCAAAATGTGTTAAATTAGGAATATTTAACTGCTGCAAGTGAATACTCTATGCGATCGCGGATAAATCCATGTGATCGCGTAAGTTCAGCAGAATGAAGCTCTGCGAACGCAGTTGGAGTTGTGCGAACACGAAGAAGAACGTCTGGTCAACGACTGGTGAACAATGTTATGCGAACGCGGATCTCTGTACGCGATCGTGTACCTTTGCAAAATCCAGTCTCTGCGAACGCGAACACATTTATGCGATCACATAGCTTATTTTCTGGGCAAATTCTGGGCAGAAATGGAATTTCACGTTTTTGACCCCCAAACTCTTTAATACCCGACCTAGCTCATTTTGTAAAATATCTTTGGCTTATTTTCAGTCCTTAGACTAGAGATAACAAGTTTTGGAAGCTAGGGTTCTTGTACACACACTTGGATCTTGAAGATTTGAAGCTTTTGGTTGAGAATTTCTTACTCATTTATGCTCATTTCTTCATTCCTTGCTTTGTATTGTATATTTAACTGTATAGTATTTTTTCCAATACTTGAATCTTGTTTATGGACGTATTCATGTTAAAGTGTGGATTAAATATCTTGTTGTGCTTATGTATTGAACGATTTTTATTTATTATGAAGTGAGTTATTGTTTCTTTAATAATTCTTGTTCTTTAATGTTTCCAAAGGGATTAGCTAACCCTAGGACTCGCCTATTAACTTCGAATTAATTTTGGAAAAGATAATTTGGGGTTGGGAAAGATTAATTAACAAGAACTTGAGGTTTTAATCCTCATTTTATAAACTTTACCTAGGGATAGGATTGAACTATTTGTAGCCATATCCGGGTGTGCTTAATCACTTAATTATTTTAGGGATAATTCAATCAGAAAGTCTTGTTAGTCTTCGGAAGAAGCTAAATATAGAATTGTTACCCATGGCTAATTAACATAAACTCGCTCATATTTGTAAAATCGTTAAATACATTGGATCGTTAATTGAGTGTAACTCCCAATGTATCCATGCTTGTAGTCATTGATCATTTTACTTGCTTTCTAGGTTAATTTACATTTTCTCAATTAGTGATAACATTTTCAAAAATCAAATTCTAAGTGTTTGGCATTGCATAATAAGTGATAATTCTCTTACACGTCTAGTCGCCTACATATTATTCTCTGTGGGATTCGCCCCCGACTCATAGTTGGGTAAATTATATTGCATGCAACCATGTCCATTTACTTTTTAGTAGTGGATTTGGACGTCATCAGTCAACTCTTCCAACTTATGGCTTCTAAAATGAGAATCACTCTTCCTAATTAATCCCGTACCGCTCAAAAACCAAAACCGACCATACACACAAGTCATGATATGTTATATGAATCTACTCAAGACCTCAAACCACCGAACGGAATGCAACTGCTCAAACGGACATGTGAGGTCGTTGCATATCTATATTTTTATGGTTGGATAAAATGGATAAATTTATCTTTTTATATTAGAAGAGGCTTTTCAATGACTCTTATACATTTTATCTGGTGTATGACTTTTTGAGAAACAAATGGATAGTCTAATGACTTTTTTGTCCCGAAACAAAAAAAAAAAAACTTTATTGGATAAATTTATCTAGTTGAATGACCACTTAAAAAATTAACTCATAAACAAAATAACAAAGACAACTTAGGCACAATATAGTGAGCCTGAAGCCAAGGCCAATTTAAAAGTTTTTTTTTTCCATGCCATGACACTTCTATAACTATAAAACTATGCCAAATTTTTGCCTATTCCTTATTTGTCCAATAAGTCCATTTTTAGCATTCAAAATAAAAAGTTTAAAAATTAAATTATTTTCAAATATAAAAAGAAAAATTTGCTAAAAAGAAAAAAGTGCATAAAACAAAACGGATGGAGCATGGTATATTCGAATTAACACAACAATTAAAAATTGAAATTCAGCTATAACCTGAATTGCAATTTGTCCAAATGCAACCCAAAGCTTAACTTTTGTGCAACGAGCCGATAATGTATGATTACTTTATACTATCCACTTAGCTTACTTGCAGTAGGAAATTTTTATTCCTATAACAAGTTTGATACAGTAATTCAGAAAATAAGTCAATAATTTAGTCTAATAGGTCAAAAAATATGATAGTTTTACAATTTATTTTTTATAGATGTATATATAAGTTTAATTCTGCTATATACAACATTGGAATTGGATTGGGATTCCAGGTCAGACAAAATCAGCTAAGTACAAAATGTCAGTAGAATTCATATTTAGGCAATGGGGCCACCTTATTTCTCATCTCTTTTCTTCAGAATTTTCAGCTATGGCAACTTTCAGGCCAAGATCACTTCTGGGTCTCCACAAATGGAGGCCCAAGTTATTGGTTTGTTCAGCTTCACACTTTTCTCCATTTCGCAGCTACTCTTCACTGAATGACACATCTCTTTTTGGAGTAAGTTTTTTTTTTCTGAGTTACTATTTTGCTATATTTTCCACTTTTGAGCTCCAATAAATTATACTTGACCTCCCTTTGATGATAGTTGAGCTGGGTAGTTTTCTGTTTTACTTAAATTAGTTGCCGTGGAACTAGAAATGGCTTTTTGAACTATGTTAGTTTATTATGATTATTTGAAGATTTTGGACTATGGTTTTTTTCAGTAATATTGGTTAATGATTTTCATTTTTCCTACTGTTTTATTCTCCTAACCTTAACCAAATATGTACTGTAAATTTTATGTATTTTATGGTGTTATGGCTTTTACTTGCAATATTTTCCAATGCAGCTCTCTTTCAGATTTGCTAATGATGTTATTATTATCTGGATCTTCTACAGAGAATTGGATTCATAGGACTTGGAAACATGGGATCAAGAATGGCCGATAACTTGATTAAGGCTGGATACAATCTTGCTGTTTATGACATGTAATTCTTTCAACTTTCAATCACCTTTTTTCCCCTATCACAATTGACCTTCAATGGCTGCTTAATGATCAGTCTAGTTGAGTTTTCGTTTTTCAATTACATAAAGAGGGTTGTGAAAGGGAAAGGGGAACAGTCAGAATTTAACCCACTTTTAATTTAAGAAGAACTCTTATAAGCCTTGGTAATATCACAATTCAACATAGTTCAATACTTAATTGGATCTAAAGTAATATCGTTCAAAGTAAGCAATCTCTACACAGTAGGACACTCTTATATGTCGGATTTTGGTGAAGCACAATGTAGAAAAAGGGTGGTTGAAAATAGGAATACCTCTATATGTTGATGCTTTCTTTGATTTAAAATGATTGGTTAGATTCAAATCGATCTGTATGAAGTTTGCTTTGAGCTTGAGTTCCTCAATTGGTGTCTGTCAGCAATCATAATGTTATGAAGATGTTTTCGGACAAAGGCGCTCTCACAGAAGACTCGCCTTTGAAAGTTGCAGAGACAAGTGATGTCGTTATTACAATGTTACCATCATCAAACCATGTGAGATTTGGGCACCATTTTGTATAGCTCTTATTATTTCAAGCACTTATATTTCTAAGGCTGATTGATCATCCTGAATGCCTCATCATTGTTGTTGATGATGAGTTGGACATGTTAGAGTATTTGTCATAAGAATTAATATTTCATTATTCGTACAGGTTCTGGATGTTTATACTGGTCAAAATGGTTTGCTTAGTGGTGGTAATTCACTCAGACCATGGCTATTTATTGATTCTTCTACGATTGATCCTCAAACATCAAGAAAGGTCTCTGCAGATGTCTGTAATTGTTCTTTGATACACAAGAGAGGTACATTAAGTAACAACATGAAATTAACTTCACGATTTAGGCCTACTGTTGATAGAGCATTTGATATGTTTTAACTACCAAACGTTTGGTCATAACATACTAATTTATTGTATGTTAAAGACATATCAGTAACTGCTTGCATCTGTCACCCACTACATCCAGGGAGACAATAAAACAAAACAAACATACCCCTTTCTTATTTTCTGAACATTACTTTCTCATGCAATATCTGTGACAATGTCTTCTCTTACTAACTTATTCAACCAACGGCCCAAAAGCATGGTGTTCAAAAATAGTTTTATACGAAAATGGGTGAGCATATGTGCATGTGACCCTATGGTTTTATTTGGATGGTATGTCTGGTAATGTTCCCATGGTAATTTCTCCCTCTTTGTCATATCATCGTGGTTGTCTGTCCGCGTTGTGTGCAATAATATTCCAGTAACTTGGTTCTATTTGATGAAATACAAAGTCAAACACATGCATTATATTGAGTGAAACTTAATGCATAATTGGTGCTGATTTTTGTGCCAATATGTTTGAGCCTAGTTTATCTTATTTGTGGATAAACTTTCTTCAGCATGAGCAGTTTCTTCTATGACGAGAATTTCATGTAATCTTATGAATATAAAGTCTGTTGATCAAGTTGTTAACTTGTCCATCAAAAGATTGAAGTTCTCATAATGACATGCATTTTCAGCTTGCTTGCAATATAAGATCGATACGATCTGACTTGAGGAAGATTTTCAGAGGATCGTAGCCTGTGTTAACCTGTTATCGTTTTGGCATAAAAAGAAAGCTTACTTGCATCATGTGGAATGACTATTGTTTTTTCCTATCTTGGGTAAAGATTATAGTCAAATGACGTTTCAGTCTTTTAGCAAATTCACCATTGTCTTTGCAGATGGCTGGAAGACTCCTGCTATGTTGGATGCTCCAGTATCTGGCGGTGTTCTTGCTGCAGAGAATGGGACTCTTACTTTCATGGTATTTATACAATCTAAGCTGTTCTTAAGTGACTGGTTTCGTGGTAATTTCACACCCACGTGCAGGGGCGGATGCAACATACATTTACCGGGTTCAACTGAACCCAGTACTTTCGACGTGGAACATAAAGTAAAAATCACTAAATTTACAATAAATAGTAAATATGAACTCATAACTTTAAAATATGATGGGTTCAATGCTAAAACTTCAAATATTGAATCCATAGAATTAAAATCCTAGATCCGCCCCTGCCCACGCGCGTCTTTGGCGACTGACTGTAAGACATTCATGCTATAATTGACAAAGTTTTGTTGTTTCTCTGTTAAGTCTCAATGCCTTCAACAGATTTAGAAGCTCATAAGCCGTGGTCTCTTAAGATTCATGTACTGGTAGTAGTAGTTGTTGTTAGTTATGCCCTTGTGAAAAGGAGTAAACACTTAATGTACCTTAGTTCTATTCTAAACTATCAATTTTTCAAATATTTATCCCACCTCCAGTAATTACATTACTGCAAGGAGAATTAACTCATTTTACATTTCATAACATACAATTGAGGGTGTATGAACCTTTTGCCTTTCTGTTGACCCAGTTATACGTAGTTTGGACATTGAATTATTCAGAGATGTTAGATGTGGAAAATCTAAATCATAGCACACATTATCTGTGGTTACATATGGATTAATGAAATGCGGGATTTTTTTTTTGTTTTGGTTGGAGGTATTGGGTAAGGGGGGCTTGTGTATCCTTATCAGAATCTGACTGGATGATGCACATGTTTGTGGATATCACTTATGAGGAGATTATAATGCTATTCAGACAGAAAAATCTCTGCTTTACTTTCTGGCTTCTTAAGTGAGATTCCCATTGCTTTGAGCTGATAAGCTACATATGCATGTAGGTTGGTGGTACAGAGGAGGCTTACACAGCTGCCAAACCTTTGTTTCTCTCAATGGGCAAAAACTCTATTTACTGTGGTGGATCGGGGAATGGTGCAGTATGTCCTGAACCTTTACAAACTTTTGCACTTTGAATTCTAGATGTCTGCTGAGTGCTGATAAATACTTCGAAAGCCAATTCCTTTTTTTGGTCCTTATGTTATATGTTGTTTTCCCAGCTTTGACTTGATTAAACACTGAGGTAAGTGGAACTGATAAAACTATACGATGTGAATCATTAAAACAGATTAATATGTCCAGCTTTTCTGCATCAAATTAGGTAGCAGGTAGTTACTTTCTATGACTTACATTCAGTAGCATATGGAAGATTTTGCGCAAACAGTGTCAGCATATTGTCACAATTAAGCTTCTAAGTGGTTTGGGCTTGGGACTCTGCTGATTTTAAGACTTTACTTCCTGTCCCAAATTAACATTAACTTTGTATTGTTTTCAAGCAGTTTCTTGTTCATGTGGGTGTATATTTATTTAAAGTAACAAGATAATATTCCTCAAATTCATTTCTGCATACAAAAACCGTGTAAAAAAAGTTACCGTTGCATTAACTCTTTTTCTTTCTCAGACTGCAAAGATCTGCAACAATTTGGCGATGGCTATTAGTATGCTTGGGGTGTCAGAAGCCTTTGCTCTTGGTCAGTCTTTGGGAATTGCAGCTAGCACTCTAACAAAAATATTCAATTCTTCAAGTGCTCGTTGTTGGAGTAGGTACTCACTGCAACCTGGTACTAAGTGAACTATTATAATACATAATAAGACAACATCCTACTGAAAAAGCCTATTTGCATGAAAAATAATCTGCTTTAGTAAATATTTGTCCTCCCCACAATGTTCCAATAATGTTTATTAGGACATTTAATTTTATTATTTGCGGCAAAATGCACATTCACTTAGTAAATAAAATCTGCTTTAGTAAATATTGTCCTTTATGTTTACGAAGTGAATGTGCATTTTGCAGTAACATAATACTATGCATCTCGCAAAAAGTGACTTGTGCCTATGCTCATTTTAGTTTGAAAAACCAAATGCTGAAGAATAAGAAAGTTTCTCAAAAGATTTCAGCACTCGAGCAGTAATAGGTATCTGTCCAATGACAAAGTGACTTGCTTCAAATGCAAAAACCTTTAGCATACTTCCTACCCACCAATCCCAAGAGAACAAATTTAACTAGAGCCTTTTCTACTTCCATTGTTGATCGCAATTTTTGACTTTACTTCTATCCAAAATATAATAAGCTAGCAGAAAGACTGCTTATGTTTAGATGAACAGACTATACATAGCCAATCTTTAATTATCTCCATGTATAAAGCTTGAAAGAAATTGGGCACGAGGAATGTATTTTAAGGGATTAGGATTAGACTCTTGCCTTTGTCACTGAGATTAGATCATTGAAGTTGAACAGCATCAGTGAAACATACCCCAATTCATTACCGATGAGATCTTGGCCTTTTATCATTGAGATGATGGTCATGAGCTCTAAAATTTTTAGCCTTACAACATATCTGTAGGTTAAAAAAGGATTTAATGTTAAACTTACCTATGCAATAAGGTGATTGATTGCTTCCCAATCACTGCCTTATGGCTAAAGATCCAATTTGTAGACTCACATCTTACTCTATCACTTGAAGGAAATCTAACTTATTTAAATGCAGCCTATTAGGTAATGTCCAGCGACTTCATAGGCCATCCTATTCATGGAAAAAACTAACTCACATTCACACCAACTGATGAATACTGACACATGTCTTTTACATATATTTTATCACGTAACCATGGTTAATTAATTTGTATTCTCATCTCAATTTATCACTTAACCATATTTAACAATGAATATACTAATGTTATTTGGTGTAAACACCGGGTGCGGATTAGTATTTCCTCCTATTCACCCAATATGATCAAGTACACCCCTTTCTCCTCTGCTTTTCTTCACTCTCAGAATCTATCTTTCAGTGAAAGAACCTGCATTTCTGAAACTATATTTCAGTTTTTTGCTTTGCACGCTCAAGAACTTTACCTTATCCTATTTCAAGATTCACGATGAACTAAGTTAATTTTTAATCATGCCAAAAAGTAAAACTTTGCATACAAAAAAAGTAGGTAGTTAAATGATACTCCATGAAAGCAAAGTATACAAGTTAAACCTTGTCCGTACACAAAATCAAAGTGTAGCTTATTACTAACTTTATGCTTGTATGAATCCAAATGACAGTGATACATACAATCCAGTGCCTGGGGTGATGGATGGGGTGCCCTCTTCCAGGAATTATATTGGAGGTTTTGCATCTAAGTTGATGGTATGTGTTCAATACTGTCTTGATGTAGTACAACCATGTTATATACAAGCTAAGACTTTGGAGAACAAGAAGGTTCAGTTCTACATTTATAAATGAGTGTTGAGGTTCACTTATAAGCGCACCATTAATATGCATTTCTTTTAAGTGTGTTCTCTGATGGGTTTTACTTCTGTCTGATTGCTGGAGAAGTCACTGTTATAATTATGAGTATGCAAATGTTTTGCTCTTCTTTTTATGTCTGTGTTTGATGTATCTGAACGCCTATGTGTTCACTAAAGAGAGAGATCTGAGTTCATTAGGTGTAAAGGGTAACATCAGTTAAACATTGATCCGTTTCACTTTGTTATGAGCTGTTTTTCTTTTTGTTTCTACTCATTAGTCACTTGAAATCACAAGTATCTAGGAAGTCAATATTAGCGTAGTTTGTATTGGAGTTTACATTATCAGTTATGGATGTTGACGTCCTCATCTATTCAGGCTAAAGATCTGAACCTTGCTGCAGCATCAGCAAAAGAAGTTGGAGTCAAGTGTCCTTTGACATCACAAGCAGAAAAGATGTAAGTCCTTTCTACTTAGTCAATGCGTCCATGAGATGGTTCATGTGGTGTAGACTGGAAAAATTATATGCCTATGAAGTCAGAAAATGGAAGCTATGCTGTGACTTTAGTTATAGATCTACATGCCGTACTAATATACAAATGGAAAAAGATATACTAGCCGTACTTTATTATCTGTCGACTCAATGCGTTAATCTGGGGTTAGGCATTTAGCCTTCTGTCATGTTCTCAGTGGCATCTCTTTTCATGTACATGAATCTGGAGGTATAATATTTAATTACAATAGCAGCACTCAATGCTAGTTTACTAGGCATTGATAACAATTTCTTGAACTATTTGCTGTTTTGAACTCAATAAATAATGCACCATTTACATGAAATCACACGAATTAACAGTTCTAGCAGAATAGACCTTATATTATCTTAATTAAAATACTGTGTATCATGATATTGCATGTCAGAGAGACTTCATAATCTTGTGCAGATCTGAGCAAATACTGAAATAAATGCTGGAACAATTTCAGAAAGTGCTCTATGTTTAGCTACTATTATTTGCTTTTAGTGTGCTGCATTATTTGTAGTTTGGCAATTGTTTTCTGCATTGAGATCTGGTCAATAAACCTTGTGTGTTTCACTTTTCTCCAGTTAGATATCTTGGCTGGGGACTCGAGCAATGTGAATATTCAAATTTAGTCTTGATTATGGCCTAAACTTTTTTAAGACTCTTTTAGCACTGTAAATTGTCTCTTGACCATGAAGTTCTTAACGCTTCACCACTATATGCAGTTGTTCTTGAGTCTCAAAAAGAATTTTGCTTGCATGGAGAAGCAAGGGCTAGAATAAATTAAGGCACGTTACAACTTGGTCCACCCTAGGCCATGTAGATGCCATATGACAAATATACATTAGGATACAAAATGAAGCGAGCTGGTTAATAACATAGAGTTATAGCTGAGGAAGGATCAGGGGGAAGGTTTGCTAACATTTAAATGGGTTGGGGACTAAAATTGTAAAGAGGCCATCTTGAGGAACTAAAATCACAATGCTCTCTCGAAACTGGGGCGGAACTAGCTCTTCGGCTATGGATTTGGTTGGTTCAAACCCTCTATTTATCTTAAGGAATCTGTTGAATATGTACAAATTATTAGTTTAGAACCGAGTACTTAAAAGGAGTAAAATTCCAAACTCATAAGTTTCAAATTCTGGCCCGAAACAACATGTTATTGTTATATGTCTGTTGGACTAAATGTTTTTTAAGTATCGGAATCCATATCTGAATGCAGCTTCACAGAGCTCTGCAATAATGGTCATGAGGCAAAGGACTTCTCGGGTGTATTCCACTACTACTACTCTGGAAAAGATGAACAGTAATCCCCTAAGCTAAGGTAGATGTCTGTATAGTGGTGCCCTAAATCCTTTACTTTTAGCATAATGATGTTAATGAACTGATTTTTATTTAACTCCAGAGTTTCTGCTTCTATCTCACAGTGTGTAGGATTTTGTGCTCTTCTATGAAGAGTCTTCAGATATAAGGCTCTCTATAACTGGAACAATTAATTATTTAGTCTACCAATTTATGTTTAGATATTTTAGCTTGTTGAATATTTATTGTGTAGATTTTATTTTCTGTATAAATAAATAAAATATTAGAAAAAGAGAAGAAAGATATATAGAGAAATTTGTAGAGATATGATACAATTGGGATAAGGAAGATTCCTATTTATAGGAGATGAAAACCTTGTTTTCCTATAATAGGGTACTAACTTCCTTTCAGAAAACTTCCCTAAACCTAGGTTGTGTTTGGCATGAAGGAAAATGTTTTCCAATGAAAAATGTTTTTCAATTTTTCCATGTTTGGTTGGCTTAAATGTTTTGAAAAATATATTTCTTATGAACTCATTTTCATTTTTCTCCAATTGGAGGAAAATGTTTTCCTTATCAACAGAAGGGAAAATATTTTCCAAAACTCGTTTTCAACCTTCCCCACCCTCACCAATCCACCTACCCCCTCTCCCCAAAAAAGCTTCTTTTTTTTTTCTTTTCAAATTTCAGTTTTTTCGTTACCACCCACCCTATTTTCCCTCCACCCACCCCACCACACCACCTACCCCAGCAAAAAAAAAATATTTCTTCTACCTTATTTTTTTCCGCAATTTCAAATTTCTATTTTTTCGTTTTTTTGCACCATCCCCCACCCCACCCCCACCCTCATTGCCCTCCCCCCCACCCTGCATAATTTTTTTTTAACTTTTCTTTTTTGTAATTTCAGATTTCTGTTTTTTTCTTTTTCTACCCCTGCCCTGCCTCCCCCCTACCCCCCGAAAAAAGTATTTTTTTAATATATGTTTAAGTTTTAGTTTTTTTTATTTTTGGTTTAAAGGTTCAAAGTTTTACAAGTTCCAAAGTTATGAGTTCGAAGGTTTATGTATTTGGAAGTTTATGGGTTTAGAAATTTCAAAGTTTACAAGTTCGAAATTTCGCGGTTTCGAAAGTTTAGCGGTTAGTAAGTTTATGAAATTTGTGGGTACGGAAGGTTAGTTTGAAAGTTTATGACTTCATGTTTATTATATCTAATTATTTATGAATACTCTTGAGAAGTCATTTTCCTTAATTTGCGTACCAAATACCGGAAAATGAATAAGACTACTACTTGTTTTCAAGAAAATATTTTCTTAGAAAATATTTTTCATGAAAAACATTTTCCGTTATACCAAACACACCCCTAATCATACGAGGAATTGACATTCATAAATATTATTATTTACCAATGTTCATTAATAAATAATTCGTCTCGTTAAAGTCTTACCGGAAAGACTCAGATAGAAATTGAGGAAAGAAAAAGAGTTACATATATCTAGTAATATATTCCCTCCGTTAACTTTTAGTTGTCAAGTATTCTAAAAATAAATTTTTATTTTTACTTGTTACTTTTCGCATAACAAGAGAAAAATAATTTATTTTTTCTGTTTTGCCCTTAGCATTAATTACTCATTCCAAATCATTTTTCAAATCCATTAAGACTGAACACTAATTAATATGGGTATAATGATAAACTATGCACTTTATTTATTATTTCTGAAGGGGTGTGCAATATTAATAGTGGACAAGTAAAAATAAACGGAGGTGATATATTGCTAATTGCCTCATCAAAAGTCTAAGCAAAAGAATCCAATTGGACAAAAAATTGGTTAAGGAAAAATAGAATAATGCGTATTTTACTTTCGTTGATAAAAATATCATTTGATATCTCAGAAATAACACGTTCAAAACTTATGTGTCAGCTTCTCTAATGTTGTGGTTGAACGTACTTATTGAATATGTATTTCATCATTCTGTTGAATATCATGTTTGAATTTGTATACGGTAGAAATTGGTGCTACCCGATTTCGCTATTTGATCAAAGAGACTGAGATATTGCATCGAAGAGCTGAGACATTGAGTCCGAAATCGAAACTTCTTTCTAGATCGAAGTCGATATCATACGAGGCCAGAAGAGATAGACTTCGAGTAATATCGGGATAGCTTAGTGACGGAAAGAGCGAGATATCCACGATTGGTCGAGGATCGTGGTGTGAATCTCGGAATGGATCAGATCAGTAGCGGTTAATCAGCTGTTTATACGATTTCCTTCTGTAATTAGAAGTGTACCATAATCAAGATTCCTCTACTATATAAAGAGGAATTCCAGTCATTTGTAACCATCATTGTTCCCTGAGAAAAGGCTATACAATCATTTTCTTTCTTGCTTATTGTTCCGCTTACTGTTCATCAGAATTGTTCATCCTTTATTGCTCTTACACTGCCACCTCAAGATTACTTCAACTCGAGGTCGAGGTTCAGCTTATACGCTGCTTTGGTTTATTTTATAATTCAATTTAGTCATTTGCTTTCTCATTTATCAATTGATATAGGGTTGTCACGACCCCAAATACCCGGCCGTGATGGACATTTCATTTGTTACCAGAAAATTTCAGAAAAATCCATTATATTTGCAGCAGAAGTCTCATATTTATAAAGCATTTAAGAGTTAAATCATCATTAAAAACATAAGTAAGAGAAAACCCGACACCAGATCTAGTGTCACCGAGTCATGAGCTACTACATCGAATGTCAAAATACAATGCCGACATAAAGTTATCTGAAATAATTAAATAAGACAGGCAGATAGAGAAGGAGATAATCGAGACTGCGATCGCCAACTGCTACCTCGATGCCTCCAAAGGAACTTTGACTGCAGCTCAACAACCACTACCGGGTCCCGCTGTACCTGGATCTGCACACAAGGTGCAGTGGGTAATGTGAGTACACCAACTCAGAAGTAACGAACCCAAACTACGAGCTGAGAAATAGTGACTGACTAAACCTCAATAATTGTAATGAAAACAGTATATATGATTTAGGCATGCTCACAATTTCATCAGATAATGAAAACAGAATATGACTGATATGATAAGTAACTCAAGTATATCTCAGGAATCTACATGCCAATGTATCAACAATGTGGAAATGCACATAGTGCTCACAACTCTCACACAGAAGTCCACTCAGTACTGTATAAGGCTCTCAGGCCCAGGGAAAATCCATCCCGCAATATGCATAAACACCGTTGACCGTAGTCACTCAGTACTGAGGAAAAAGGCCAATCTAGCCCCTACGGAGAAGATCCATCTCTGGAATACAACACTCGGACAAGATCCATGTCTAGGGACGATCCATCCCTCATATATCATCAACTTCGGACAAGATTCATGTCCAGGGAAGATCCATCCCTCAATATCAATGCGCTCACTGGGGGTGTAAAGACTCCGGAGGAGCCCTATTGGCCCAAGCGCTATATCAAGCCAACGAAGGCATGATCAGAAAATCGCTGCAGTGTGCAGTCCGATCTCATAACTGTCTCAATAACAGGCTCTCGGCCTCACTCAGTCATTACTCTCCAGTCTCACTCATATGACTCACAGATGTATAAATCAGCCCAAAATAATGATAAATATGCATATAATTAACAATTACTGAGACTGAGGCATGAAATGATATGCTATAACAGGACTGAGTATATAATATCAAATAATCACAAAATGAGACAGAAATATACGACCACTCGGGTCTCAGCATTTTCGGCGTGAAGCCTTAGCATTTATACTTAACATGATTCCTAACATGTTCATATTTACCACAATAATAGACATGCAGATATCAATCCGTAATAACTAATATACGGTGCCATGGGATGATCCAGGCCACAAATACTCAGTGCACGCCCATCACTTGGCATGCGCATCACCTCAATTATAGTCATATATCATATAGTTCGGGGTTTCGAACCCTTAGAACCAACTTTGGAAACATTACTTACCTCAAAACCGGCTAAAATCCTAGCCCACAGTTCCCTTGCATCTAGACTCGGCCTTCGAATGCTGAAACCATCCAAAACACGTCCGATTAACCTGAAATTTGCACACATATCCAAAATGACCCTACGAACATGTTCCAACTTTCGGAATTCCATTCCGATCTCGATAGCTAATATTCCACTGCCGATCGAAAATCGCCAAAACTCAATTTCGCCAATTCAAGCCTAATTTTACTCCAGACCTCAAAACCACATTCCGATCACACTCCTAAGTCATAAATCACCTAACGAAGCTATCCGAGCTATGAAATCCACATTCCGAGGTCGTTTACCTAATAGTCAACTTCAAGTTGACTTTTCTAACCATAAGGCCAACTTAAGAGACTAAGTGTCTCTTTTCTCACCACGACCACTCTGAACCCGAACGAACAGACCCAACACATCATAATTAGGTTAAATAGCATGTGAGAAAGATGAAACAAAGGAAACGAGGCTAATATCACGAAACGACCGACCGGGTCGTTATATTCTCCCCTTCTTAAACAAATGTTCGTCCTTGAACGGGTCTAGAAACATACCTGGAGTCTCTAACAAGTGAGGGTGTTTTCTCCACATCTCCCGCTCGGTCTCCCAGGTGGCCTCCTCCACCGGCTGCCCTCTCCACTGTACCTTTACTGAAGCTATATCCTTAGACCTCAACTTTCTGACCTGTCGATCCAAAATAGCCACTGGCTCCACCTCATATGACATATCACCCTCAAGCTGAACAGTGCTGAAGTCCAAAACATGAGACGGGTCACTAACATACTTCCAGAGCATCGAAACATGAAATACCGTATGAACACTCGATAAGTTGGGTGGCAAGCAGTGTTGAAAAAAGCGACTGCTTCTTCGCTTTAAGCGAGAAGCGAAGCGAAGCGAGGCTATGGGCTCTTCTACTGGTTGAAGCGGCTCTGGTAGATAAAAGCGTCCGCCTCTCTGTGAAAAGCGAGAAGCGAGAGAAGTGGGAAAAACGATAGAAGCGTACGCTTTTTTATAAATCTGCCCAACAACCCTATTTTATTATAATACGCAACAGCCCTCTCTACTTCTTCGAAATCACTAGAGCCGAGAAACTAGGGTTCCCCTTTCAAGTCAGAACATCCACTTTCAACAGCAGCAACTTTCGGTTTTCTTTCTTCAAGACTCAAGCAACTTTCAACAACCCTGTTACCAAGTGTTACCAGGTATGTTTCTGCATTTAGTTTCATTCTTCTTTTTAAATGTCCAAAATGCGTCGAAATGCTGGAGAATTTTTTTCCGAAAAATTCTGCCGATTTTCTGCCTATTTTCTGCCCAAAAAATTGCCCAATTTCTGCCCAAAATTATATCCGCTATTCTTAGTACTTATTGTCTTTCTTATGTATATGTAGTTGTTCTTTTAAATGGCGCCAAAAGAAGATAGAAAAGACCCGGCTTGGGCTTACTCTGAAAGAGCTCACGAGAACAACAAGATGGCAATTAGATGTCTTTTTTGTGATAAGATTTCAAATGGGGGAATCTATCGTCAAAAAACGCATCTAATTGGTGGTGATCCAAATGTTGCAGCTTGTACTAAAGTTCCGGAGCATGTGAAGGAAGAATTGAAAGCATACCTTCGGAAAAAGAAAGAGTTAAAGACTCAAATGATTCATGAACAAGAACTTCATAATATTGATGATGATGATGATGAAACAGAAGAAAGTGACGATGCTTCGTCGCTTCCACCAAGATCACAAAAGCGGGGAAGGATGCTTCCACCAGTGTCTTCTAGTTGTGGATATACCGGCAAGACCAAAGGTCCTATGGATTGTTACTTCCCGCAAAAATCTAGAGATAAGGGAGGAAAAAGTGGTGATCCTCAAATTGATGCCAAAGCGATTTTGAGGGATCGTGCAGTTACAATGTTTTCCCCGTGGATGTATGATGCAGGTCTTCCTTTTAATTGTGTTAATTATACTGACACTTTTGCTGCTTTTATTGAGGTCGTAGGCCAATATGGTCCAGGAATGAAGCCTCCAACTTATTATGAAGTTAGAGGCCATATCTAAAAAAAGAGGTGACAGAGGTGAACAAAATCGTGGAGGAGAACAAAATAGAATGGAACAAGTTTGGTTGTTCCATTATGATGGATAAGTAGACGGCGATAAATGGAAAAATGATCATCAATATCTTGGTGAATTCTCCTAAGGGAAGCTTGTTTCTTGAGTCCGTTGATGCAAGTGACTCTTCGACTGATTCAACCAAAATGTACTCCTTGTTCAAGAATACAATAGACTCTATTGGAGCAGAAAATATTGTTCAAGTTGTCATGGACAACGCCAGTGATAATGTTAAAGCTGGTGATTTGTTGTCTGTTGGGTACCCGCATATCTATTGGACTCCGTGTGCAGCACATTCCATTAATTTGATCTTTGGTGACATTTTCAAGGAAAGACCCTTCAGTACTGTCTTTAATCAGGCAATTAGAGTGCATTCCTATATTGTTCAAAGGCCTTTGTTATTGAACATGATGAAGAGATTCACTAAGCAAAGAAGCTTGGTGAAACCTGCAAAGACAAGATTTGCTACTGCTTTCTTGATTTTGCATAGGATGTATGAGCAAAAAAGAAATTTGAAGAAGTTGTTTGTTTCAAATGAGTACACTAGCAGTCCCTGTGGAAGGGAACTCGAGGGAGAGAATCTGCAGATATTATACTTTCTCCTTCATTCTGGAACAATGTGGTTCATACATTAAAGATTGGCGGTCCTTTAGTTAAATTGCTTCGTTTGGTGGATGGGGAGCAAAGACCACTAATGGGCTACCTGTATGAAGCAATTGATAGGGCAAAGGAGGCTATTCAAGCCTCTTTTAGTGATCAAAGAAAATACAAAAGAGTCTTTGAGATCATAGATAAAAGGTGGGATAGCAAGCTTCATAGCCCTTTGCATGCAGCAGGACTTGTTTTGAACCCGGAACTGTTTTATGACAACGAAGCGAGGATTCTAGGAGATGAACCTTTGTGGGATGGATACTATGAATGTATTGAGAAGTTGATTCCTGAAAAATCCGTGCAAGATAAAATAACAGAGAAATTTAGTATTTATAGAGATGCTGAGCAACTTTTTGGAAAAGGCATGGCGATTAGACAAAGAAAGACAAAGTCACCAGGTGAGCGAGTGCTTATATGTCGTTTTATAGTTAATAAGTTATTTCTTTATCAATATTATGTTTTGAAAATTTGTTCTACTTCTACAGTTGAATGGTGGAAGCAATATGGTCATTCCACTCCAGATTTACAAAAGTTTGCCATCAAGGTTCTAAGTCTAACATGTAGTTCATCCGGGTGTGAAAGGAATTGGAGCATGTTTGAGCATGTAAGAACTAAGAAGAAAGATTTAGTATATTGAGATAATTAAATTATATCTCAATTGTCCTAATCTTACTAATTACTTATTATTTGCAGATTCATACCAAAAAGAGGAACAAACTAACCTTGAAGCGTCTCAATGATCTAGTCTTCATTAAGTATAATAGAACATTGAGGCGTCGTTACAACGCTCGCTATGTAATTGATCCAATTACTTTGGAAAACATTGATGATGCTAATGAATGGCTAACTAGAGTCCCGGAAGATCATGCAGATGAAGAAGCATTTGAGGATACTTCTGATTTCACTTGGGGTGATGTTGCGGAGGCGCGTGGAATTGGGGAGAGGTTTTATGGTTTGAGGGGGAGTACCTCAACTTCAAGTTCATAGCGGAAGGGAAAAGAAACAGCTACTTTGTCCCTAGTTGATGATGAAGAATAAGAAATTGAAGAAGATGACGAGCAATTTAATAATGATAGTGGAATACAAGAATTTGACAATCTTGTAGAAGAATATGATGCTGATTTTGTGCTTTAATTGATGCTACTCTTTAGTTTTTTAATTGAAGTATTGAACATTTGCTTAAAATTACATGTTTTGTCTATGCACTACTTATTTTAATTTTTTTTTAAATTCCGTTTCACTTAAAAAAAGTGAGCGCTTCGCTTCTCGCTTCTCATGAAATGGGGGTTGTCGCTTTTTCTCGCTTCACGCTCTTCACAACACTGGTGGCAAGGAAAGTCTATAAGCCACCTCACCAACTCTCTGAAGCACCTCAAAAGGTCCAATGAATCGGGGACTCAACTTGCCCCTCTTCCCGAACCCCACAACACCCTTCATGGGCGACACCTTCAGTAGAACCTTCTCTCCAACCATAAAAGACACATCCCGGACCTTCAGGTCTGCATAACTCTTCTGCCTAGACTGCTCGTGCGAAGACGCTCCTGAATCAACTTACCTTATCCAATGCATCCTGAACCAAATCTATGCCTAATAGCCTGGCCTCACCTGGCTCGAACCAACCAACAGGAGATCTACACCTCCTCCCATATGAAGCCTTATACGGAGCCATCTGGATACTCGAATGATAACTATTATTATAAGAAAACTCCGCGAGTGGCAGAAATTGGTCCCATGAACCCCCAAAATCAATGACACAGGAACGCAACATGTCCTCCAGAATCTGAATAGTACGCTCTGACTGCCCGTCGGTTCGAGGATGAAACGCTGTGCTCAACTCCACCTCAGTACCCAACTCTCTCTGCACGGCCCTCCAAAACTGGGATGTGAACTGAGTACCTCTGTCTGAACTGATAGAAACTGGAACCCCACGCAACCGGACAATCTCTTTGATATAAATCTTAGCTAACCGCTCCGAAGAATAAGTAGTACCAACAGGAATGAAGTGCGCGGACTTGGTCAACCGATCCACAATAACCCATATAGCATCGAACCTCCTCGAAGTCCGTGGGAGTCCAACTACAAGTCCATGGTGATCCGCTCCCACTTCCACTCCGGAATATCTAACCTCTGGTGCAATCCACCTGGTCTCTGGTGCTCATACTTGACCTGCTGACAGTTGAGACACCGAGCTACAAACTCAACAATATCCTTCTTCATCCGCCTCCACCAATAAGGTTGTCTCAGATCCTGATACATCTTCACAGCACCCAGATGGATGGAATACCGCGAGCATGGGCCTCTGCTAGAATCAAATCTCGAAGCCCATCCACATTGGGTACACAAATCCGACCCTGCATCCTCATAACCCCATCATCAATCACTACATCCCTGGCATCACCTCGCCGGACCCTGTCCTGAAGAACGAGCAAGTGTGGGTCATCATACTGGCGCTCTCTAACCCGGTCATAAAGAGAAGACCTGGAAGCTACATGAGCTAATACCCGACTGGGCTCTGATAGATCCAATCTCACCAACTGGCCTGCTAAGGCCTGAACATCAAGTGCTAATGATCTCTTTGCTGTTGGAAGATATGCTAGACTCCCTAAACTCTCTGCTCTGCGACTCGGGGCATCGGCCACTACGTTGGTCTTCCCCGGATGGTATAGAATAGTGATATCATAGTCCTTGAGAAGCTCCAACCATCTCCTCTGACGCAAATTCAGATCCTTCTACTTAAACAAGTGTTGCAGACTACGGTGATCAGATCAGTGAAAACCTCACAATGCACCCCATACAAATAATGACGCCAAATCTTCAAGGTGTGAACAATGGCTTCTAGCTCGAGATCGTGCACTGGGTAATTCTTCTCATAAGTCTTCAACTGGCGCGAGGCGTAGACAATCACCCTACCCTCCTGCATCAAAACACAACCGATGCCTATCCTCGAGGCATCACAATATACGGTATAAAAACCTAAAGCTGATGGCAACACTAATACTGGAGCTGAGGTCAATGCAGTCTTGAGCTTCTGAAAGCTCTCCTCACACTCGTCCAACCACGTTAATGGAGCACTCTTCTGGGTCAATTTGGTCAAGGGCGAAGCAGTAGAAGAAAACCCCTCCACAAAGCGACGGTAATATCCCGCCAAACCAAGGAAACTCCTAATCTCTGTAGCTGAAGATGGTCTAGGCCAACTCTACACCGCCTATATCTTCTTCGGATCAACCTGAATACCCTCACTGGACACCACGTGTCCCAAGAAAGCTACTGAGCCAAGCCAAAACTCACACTTGGAGAACTTTTCATAAAGCTTCTCCTCCTTCAATCTCTGTAAAACAACTCTCAAATGCTGAGCATGTTTCTTCCTGGCTATGAGAATACACTAGGATGTCATCAATGAACACTATGACGAAAGAATCCAAGTACGGCTGAAACACATTGTTCATCAAATGCATGAACGTTGCTGGGGAATTGGTCAGCCCAAAAGACATCACCATAAACTCATAATGACCATAACGAGTCCTGATAGTTGTCTTGGGAATATCAGAATCCCGAATCTTCAGCTGATGATACCCGGATCTCAAATCAATCTTAGAGAACACCCTAGCTCCCTGAAGTGGTCAAACAAATCATCAATGTGAGGCAAAGGATACTTATTCTTGACGGTAACCTTGTTCAACTGCCTGTAATCAATACACATCCTCATGGAACCATCCTTCTTCTTTACAAACAACACCAGTGCACCCCAAGGTGACAGACTAGGCCGAATGAATCCCTTATCAAGGAGTTCCTAAAGCTGATCCTTCAATTCCTTTAACTCCGTCGGTGCCGTACGATACGGTGGAATAGAGATAGGCTGAGTGCCCGACGCCAAATCAATACCAAAATCAATATCCTTGTCAGGTGGCATGCCTGGCAGGTCAGTAGGAAACACGTCCGGAAAATCACGGACCACATGAATAGAATCAATAGTGGGAGTCTCAACACTGACATCCCTCACAAAAGCCAAATACGATAAACACCCTTTTTCTACCATACGATGGGCCTTCAGGTAAGAAATCACCCTACTAGGCACATACTCAATAGAACCTCTCCACTCAACTCTCAGAAATCTTGGCATCGCTAAGGTCATGGTCTTAGCGTGGCAATCAAGAACAGCATGACATAGAGATAACCAATCCATGCTCAATATCACATCAAAATCAACCATGCTAAGAAACAATATGTCCACTCGGGTCTCCAGACCCCCAATAGATATCACACACGACCGATACACATGGTCCACAATAATAGTATCGCCCACCGGAGTCGACACATGAATAGAAGTAACTAAAGACTCACGAGGCATATCCATAAAATGGGCAAAGTAAGATGAAACATAAGAATACGTGGAACCAGGATCAAATAAGACCGAAGCATCTCGGTGACAGACTAAGACAATGCATGTAATCACTGCATCTGAGGCTATAGCATCTGGTCTGGCTGTGAGTGCATAGAAACGAGCCTGACCTCTCCCTCTAGGGCGGCCTCTAGCTGACTGACCCCCCACCCCTAGCTGCCTGGGCGGGTGGTGTAGTAACTGGTGCTGATGCTGAAGGCTGGCTCCTCTGCTGGAATGAACCACCCGAAAGACGGGGACAATACCTCTTGATATGACCCGGATCACCACACTCAAAGCAACCCCTCTTAGAATATGACGGTGGGGACTAAAGGAAAACCCTAGAACCAGAATAACTACTAGAAGAACCATGCGCCGAGGAACCCTGAACTGATGGCGACCGAGATGAACTATGGGTTGGAAGAGCACTGAATGATGAACGACCCAGATGAGAGCTACGGGGACCATGCCCCGATGAAGCACCACTGTAGGCTGGCGGACTGGCTGAGGAGGCCTAAATGAACGACCTCTGTTGTGCTGAGACTGACCTCCTGAATGAACACCACCGAAACTACCAGACCCTCGAGGCCTCTTGGCCTCCCTCTCCCCTCGCTCCTGGCGGCGAACCGACTCAATCTCTCTAGAAATGTCAACCACCTCCTCAAAAGAAGCACCATATACCCTCTCCCTAGTCAGAAAAATCTGAAGATGATAAGTGAGGCCATCAACGAACCTCCTGATCCTTTCCCTATCTGTGGGAACTAGCCAAATAGCATGACGGGCTAACTCGGAGAACCTCATCTCATACTGCGTCACGTTCATGTCCTCCTGACGCAACTGCTCGAACTCTCTGCGCAGCTCCTCCCTGCGTGACTGCGGTACATACTTCTCCAAGAAGAGAATGGAGAACTGATGCCAAGTAAGGGGCACTGCATCAACAGGTCTACGCCTCTCATAGGCCTCCCACCAAGCAAGTGCATCTCCTGAGAACTGGAAGGTAGTTAATGGGACCCCACTGGCCTCCAATATCCCTACTGTGCGAAGAATCCTCTGACACTTGTCCAAAAAGCCCTGGGCATCCTCGCCCTCAGTACCGCTAAAAATCGGAGGCTGAAGTCTACTAAACCTCTCCAACCTGCGCTGCTCGTCATCTGCCAAAGCTGGGACCACAAAATCCTTGGCTGAGGCAATCGGCTGGAGTCGAGCTGCCCCGGGTGTCTAAAGCCCCTGGGTAACCTGCTCAGGTGTCCGGGCAGCTGGAGTCTGAGTGCCTCCCCCGACCTGAGAAGTAGCGGCAGTAGTAGATATAGCGATTGCCTGTGAGAGACTGGTGCACACAGTCAGAATCTGAGCAAGGGTCTTCGAAGACCTGGAATCACAATAGGCATTGCCGGTGCCTGATCCTGTTCCGCTGGAATCACAACGGCGGGAACCTGGTCCTGAATAGTAGGAGGGTCCACAGGTACTGCCCCGGCTGCTGCGCGGGCTGCACCCCTCCCTCTGCCACGGCCTCGACCACGGCCTCGACCCCTCGCCGGTCCAGCTGGTGTCTGATCACCCCCATCGGTAGCGCGAGTCCTCACCATCTGTGAGAGAATGAAACAACGGAAGTTTAGTTCCAAAAATCAACAGATTCGCACAACAAAATTCAAGAATGTGAGATTTTTCCTAAGGGTTCTGTAGCCTCTTGAAGACATAAAGTTGTCTGAAATAACTAAATAAGACAGAAAGATAGGGAAGGAGATAATCGAGGCTGCGATCGCCAGCTGCTACCTCGATGCCTCCAAAGGAACTCTGACTGCAGCTCAGCAACCACTACCGGGTCCCGCTGTACCTGGATCTGCACACAAGGTGCAGGGGGTAACGTGAGTACACCAACTCAGAAGTAACGAACCCAAACTACGGGCTGAGAGGTAGTGACGGACTAAACCTCAATAATTGTAATGAAAACAATATACAGGATTTAGGCATGCTCACAGTTTCAACAGATAATGAAAACATAATATGACTGATATGATAAGTAACCCAAGTATATCTCAGTAATCTACATGCCAATGTATCAACAATGTGGAAATGCACATAATGCTCATAGCTCTCACACAGAAGTCCACTCAGTACTGTATATGGCTCTCAGACCCAGGGAAAATCCATCCCGGAATATGCATAAACACTGGTGACTGTAGTCACTCAGTACTGAGGAAAAAGGCCAATCCAGCCTCTACGGAGAAGATCCATCTCCGGAATACAATACTCGGACAAGATCCATGTCCAAGGACGATCCATCCCTCATATATCATCAACTTCGGACAAGATTCTTGTCCAGAGAAGATCCATCCCTCAATATCAATGCGCTCACTGGGGGTGTAAAGACTCCGGAGGGGCCCTATTGGCCCAAGCGCTATATTGAGCCAACAAAAGCATGATCAGAGTATCGCTGCAGTGTGCAGTGCGATCTCATAACTATCTCAATAACAGGCTCTCGGCCTCACTCTGTCATTACTCTCCAGTCTCACTCATATGACTCACAGATGTATAAATCAGCCCAAAACAATGAAAAATATGGATATAACTAATAATTAGTGAGATTGAGGCATGAAATGATATGCTATAACATGACTAAATATATGTCACGACCCAATTTGGAAGTCGTGATGGCGCCTGTTGTGGAACCAGGCAAGCCTTCCTTTTAACTAAGCTAAATTCAATTTCCAATAAAAATGTGATTTTTAGACGAATTTATTAATAATACTAAGAATCTGAAGTTTAAAACAATGTGTGAAAAACTAAATTTAAACCTCCAACCCCGTATCTGGTGTCACTCAGTCATGATCTTCTATAACATAAAGCAAATACTATTATGCAGTGCTTTTGCCTCTAAATCCGGCCTCTGAGTGCTCCAAATCTACCAAGTTTAGATTTTTATCATCAAATTATGCTTAAGGAGTGAATCCCAATCGAAAAATATCAATTTAGCTCAAAAACCTGAATTTGGTCAAAACCGGACCCCCGGGCCAACGTCCCGAAACTCAGAAATTTTTATATCAAACTGTTCTTCATCATCCCACGAGTCCGTACATATAAAGAACACTAAAATCGGAGTTCGTTTGACCCCTCAAATAAATCCCTTAAGGTCTCAAAATCTCAAGCCCAAAAATCCAATTTTTCTACTGATTTTTCATGAATTTACACTGGTTTTATGTTCCATAATCATCCATGATCGAGTTTTAATAATCAAAACACTTACCTCTACAAAGAACAAGGATTTCCCTCTTCAAAATTCGTCCCCAAAGCTCTTTTCCGTACAACAATGGTGTAAAATAAGGTTTAAGTCGCAGAAGGGTTTATTTAAATATGCCCAGTGATTTCTTCACCGCGATCGCCGAATCCTTGTCGTGATCGAGGAGCACCACTCTTCAACCCCACGCGATCGCAGCTCCCCTCACGCGATCGCGAAGACCAATCAACCTTGCCCCCACACGCCTGCCTTATCCCTATGCGATTGCGATCCCCTTCACGCGATCGCGATGCCTGCCTTGCTCGACCTCTGCGATCGCGAGGCTGCTTATGCGATCGCAGAGTGTAAATCCTACCCCCTCTCAAAATTCTCTATGCGATCGCGACTCCCTTCACGCGATCGCAGAGAGTAAAAATTTGTTGCACTGACACCAGAAAAACCAGCAATTGGTCTAAGTCCAAAATGCCCTTACCCAATCGAAATATATCTCGAGCCCCTCGGGAACCCAACCAAAGTTACCAACACATCCCATAACATCATTCAAACTTAGTTGCACTCTCACAACACCAAAACTAACATCAAAACACCAAATTTACATCAGATTCAAGCCTAAGAACTTTGAAATTTCTAAAATCCACCAATGATGCCGAAACTATCCAAACCAACTCCGATTGACCTGAAATTTTGCAGACGCATCCAAAAAGACATTACGAACTTGTTCCAACTTACGGAATTCCATTCCAACCCTGATAGCCTATTTTCCACTACCGACCGATAATCACCAAAAACTAACTTTCGCCAAATTCAAGCCTAATTCTACACCGGACGTCCCAAAATTATTCTGAACACACTCCTAAGTCCCAAATCACCTAACGAAGCTATTCGAACGATAAAATCTGTATTCCGAGGTTGTTTGCCAATAAGTCAACTCTTAGTTGACTTTTCTCATTTTAAGGTTATTCTTAAGGACTAAGTGGCTAAACTCTTACTACAACCATTCTGATTTCAAGCCTACCAACTCTAACACATCAATAACAGTATAACCAACATATGACAAGTCGAGAATAGTAATTATAATGCAGGTTCTACGTAACGACGGATCGGGTCGTTACATTCTCCTCCTCTTAAACAAACGTTCATCCTCGAACGTGCCAAGGATTGTTCCAAAAGCCATCGACCTCCGAATGACCTTACCATGCAAACACCCGGGTGTCCAGATCCCTAATAGGTACCACACACAACCGACACACGTGGTCCGTAACAACAATATCACCCACCAGGGCGAGCACATGAACAGATGTAACAAAAGATTCACGGGGCGTATCCAGAGAATGGTCTAGATTATGATGAACATGTGAATATGAAAAACCATAATAAATAAAAAAAAACTTAAGCTTCTCTTGACAGACTGAAACAATACCTGGGATTACGACATCAGAAGCCATCTCATCCGGTCAGGCCGGGAATGCATAAAATCGGGCCTGATCACCACCGAATCGACCTCCCTATCTTGGATGACCCCTAACTGCCTGACCCCCACCTCTAGCTGCCTGGGAGGGCGGTGCAGCTACTGATTCTGAAATCGCGGGCTGACTCCTCTGCTGATAAGTACCTCTAGCAAGACGAGGGAAAAACCTCTTAATATGGCCCACATCTTCACACTCAAAGAAACCTCTCTCGTAGAATGGCACTGGGGATTGAATTGAACCCCTAGCACCAGGATAACCACTGGAAGAACCAGGCATAGATGAATTCTGAACCGATGGTGCCCAAGATGAACTCTGAGCTGGCAGAGCACTGAAAGATGGTCTCACCTGACGCGAACTATGAGGATTGTAACCAACCGACACGATAACCTGAGCGACTTGGCTGAGCCTGCCTGAATGGACGGCCTCCGCCAGGCTGAGGCTGCCCCCCTGAAGGAACCCCACCAAAATTCCCAGATCCTCGAGACCTCTTGGCCTCCCTCTCGATCCGCTCCTGGAGGTGAACCAACTCAATCTCTCTGGCAATGTCAACCACCTCATCAAAAGAAGCGCCATATACCCTCTCCCTAGTCAGAACAACTCGAAGCTGATAAGTAAGACCATCAACGAACCTCCTGATTCTCTCCCTATCCGTGGGAACTATCCAAATAGCATGACGGGCCAACTCGGAGAACCTCATCTCATACTGTGTCACGGTCATGTCCTCCTGGCGTAACTGTTCGAACTCCCTGCGGGACTGCGGTATATACTTCTCCAAGAATAGAATGGAGAATTGACGCCAGGTAAGGGGCGATGCATCAGTGGGTATACGCCTCTCATAGGCCTCCCACCAAGAAAGTGCGGCTCCTGAAAACTGGAATGTAGTAAATGGGACCCCACTAGCCTCCAGTATCCCTGTGGTGCGAAGGATCCTCTAACACTTGTCCAAAACGCTCTGGGCGTCCTCGCCCTCAGTACCACTAAAAATCGGAGGCTGGAGTCTGCTGAACCTCTCCAACCTACGCTGCTCATCATCCGCTAAAGCTGGGACCACATAATCCTGGGCTACGGCAACCGGCTGAACTGGGACTGTCCCAGGTGTCTGAAGCCCCTAGTTAACTTGCCCAGGTGTCTGGGCAGCTGGAGTCTGAGTGCCTCCCCCGGCCTGAGAAGTAGTAGCTGTAGAAGACACAGCGACGGCTTGTTCCAGGCTGGTGCGCTCTGTCAAAATCTGGGCTAGGGTCTCCTGAAGACCCATAATCACAATGGGCACTGCTAGTGCCTGAGCCTCTCCCGCTGGGACCTCAACTGCGGGGACCTGATCATGAGTAGTGGGAGGGTCCACAGGTACTGCCCCGGCTGCTAAGCGGGCTGCACCCCTCCCTCGGCCTCGGCCTCGACCTCCAGCTGGTCCTACTGGTGTCTGATTACCACGATCGGTAGCACGATTCCTCACCATCCGTGAGAGAATGAAAACAGCAGAAGTATAGTTTCGGAGTTCAACAGAGTCGCACGACATAATTCAAAGAATGTGAGATTTTTCCTAAAGGTTTTGCAGCCTCTCGAAGATAATTATAGATGTCTCCGTACCGATCCGCAAGACTCTACTAAACCTGCTCATGACTGGTGAGACCTATTTAACCTAGCGGTCTGATACCATCTTGTCACGACCCAATTTTGGAGTCGTGATGGCGCCTGTCGTGGAACCAGGCAAGCCTCCCCTTTTAACTAAGCTAAATTCAATTTCCAATAAAAATATAATTTTTAGACGAATTTATTAATAATACTAAGAATCTGAAGTTTAAACTAATGTATGAAAAACTAAATTTAAACCTCCAACACCGTATCTGGTGTCACTCAGTCATGAGCTACTATAACATAAAGCAAAAGAAAAGGAGAAATGGACAACATTGTCTCAAAATAAAGAACAACAGGTAGAATAAAAAAGAAAAGACGAGGTCGCGATTGCCAGCTGCTACCTCGACAACTCCAATAGAAACGCTGATCGTTGTCTCAATATCCCCTACTGGGTCCCGATGTACCTGGATCTGCACACAAGGTGCATGGGGTAACGTGAGTACACCAACTCAGAAGTAACGAACCCAAACTATGGGCTTAGATTATACTGGCATACTTGGCCTCGGCCTCGACCTCCAACTGGTCCTGCTGGTGTCTGATTACAACGATCGGTAGCACGAGTCCTCACCATCTGTGAGAGAATGAAAATAACAGAAGTATAGTTTCAGAGTTCAACAGAGTTGCACGACATAATTCAAAGAATGTGAGATTTTTCCTAAAGGTTCTGCAGCCTCTCGAATATAAGTATAGACGTCTCCGTACCGATCCGCAAGACTCTACTAAACCTGCTCATGACTGGTGAGACCTATTTAACCTAGCGCTCTGATACCATCTATGTCACGACCCAATTTTGGAGTCGTGATGGCGCCTGTCGTGGAACCAGGCAAGCCTCCCCTTTTAACTAAGCTAAATTCAATTTCCAATAAAAATATGATTTTTAGACGAATTTATTAATAATACTAAGAATCTGAAGTTTAAAATAATGTGTGAAAAACTAAATTTAAACCTCCAATCCCGTATCTGGTGTCACTCAGTCATGAGCTACTATAACATAAAGCAAAAGAAAAGGAGAAACGGACAACATTGTCTCAAAATAAAGAACAACAGGTAGAATAAGAAAGAGAAGACGAGGTCGCGATCGCCAGCTGCTACCTCGACAACTCCAATAGAAACGCTGACCATTGTCTCAATATCCGCTACCGGGTCCCGATGTACCTGGATCTGCACACAAGGTGCATGGGGTAACGTGAGTACACCAACTCAGAAG